>UESW01003855.1:1586870-1687045 GCA_900491605.1 Calamus simplicifolius
AATCATATCTAAAGTGCCCTGACTTTTTACACTCATAACATACTAAGGGCTCTTTCTCTTTTTCTTTCTCCTTGTCCTTTTTATTATCTTTTTCTCCATCAATTCTTGCTCCAAATTTCTTTTTATGGAAGGGCCTTTTTCTCATAAACTTTCTGAATTTTTTGGCCAAGAGAGCAGTTTCATCATCATCTTCATCATTACTTTCACTGCTGCTCTCTTCCATTTCTGCAGTTTTGAGGGCAAGTGTTTTCTTTCTTTTTGTTTCCTCCTCAACATGCTGCTTCATTGTCAGCTCGTGGGTCATTAGGGATCCTAGAAGCTCCTCTAAAGGTAATGCATTGAGGTCCTTTGCTTCTTGGATAGCAGTGACTTTCGCTTCCCACGATCTTGGTAGTGACCTAAGAATTTTGCGCACAAGGTCAGCATTAGAATAAATTCTACCAAGACTCTTTAAACCATTTACAATATCAGTGAATCTAGTGAACATGCATGTGATGGTTTCAGTTTGTTCCATTGTAAACAATTCATATTTATGAACCAAAATGTTTATTTTTGATTCCTTAACTTGGTTTGTTCCTTCATGTGTTATTTCCAACCTATCCCAAATTTCTTTTGCGGAATTACATGTTGAGATTCGGTTGAATTCATTAGAGTCTAAGGAATAATATAAAATGTTAATGGCTTTAGCATTTAATTGAGCCATTCTTCTATCATTATCATTCCAATCCCTTTCGGGCTTAGGAACAAGAATGCCTTCAACTAAGTGTGTGGGTGTACTAGGTCCATTAGTTATTACTCCCCACAATTCATAGTCAGAAGCTTGAATGAATATTCTCATTCTTGCTTTCCAATATGAATAGTTGGTTCCATTAAATAAAGGAGGTCGATTCGTAGAATGACCTTCAGCAAAACATGAACCACTTTGTGTTGCCATAAGGATCTTTAGCCCTTGATCGTGAGATCAAATTCTAAATGAGCACTTGCTCTGATACCAATTGTTGGCCCAGATGGCAACCCAAGAGGGGGGGGGGGGGGGTGAATTGGGTTCTTAAAAATTTAAGTCTTTTTAACTTTAGTTGATTAGTTAGCAAATGTGCAAGTGAGAGGCTAACTTTAATCAATACACAAGCAAATAATAAAGAGATAGAGAGAGAGAAAATATAGCACGGCAAACACAAGATAATTTTATAGTGGTTCGGTGCAACCAACACCTACGTCCACTCCCAAGATTCACTTGGGTCCACACTATAATCTCTTCGATTACAGCCGAGTTGTTTTACAAGTTCACAACTCAAACTTGTTGTTTTCCCGGGATCACAACGAACCCAGCCGGTTTTACACGGGCTCACCAGCACAAAACCCTACACGTTGTTTTTCACGGGCTCACAACTAACCCAACACAAGCACTCCGGCTTGCAACGAGGTATAATAACCTCCACTGATTCAATCCACTGATTGAATCAGCAAACAACCAAAATAACAGAGTTTAAATATAGAAACGCTCCCCTTGAGCAAATATACAAATAAAGTATAAAAAGGGTTAGAAAAGCCTGATAAGATTGCAGATGGTTGTGGCTTTGGCTTTCTTCCTTCTCCTCTTTAACTCCTCTTGAAGTATTGAATCAGGCCTCAGCAAGATTCTTGACCGTTTGAAAACTTTGGAGTTGAGATGAAGCTTTTTCTCCTTTTGTTGAATGTTGAAAATCCTTCGATTTGATCTTTGAAAAGCTTTTGGATTTTCTTTTGACTCTTGTGGATTGATGATCTGGAGCAGACGAAACTTCCTCTTTGATTTCACTCCTTTTGAATCACTCTATTTTGAACTAGAAGATTTTTCCAATAAAGCTCTGTTTTTCCCTCTTTTTGGATAAGGCAGTAATCTCTCTTTTTCTTGTTTTTTTTGTTGTATTTTTGATTTGAAATAGGCTCCTCTATTTATAGATTCTGCAAAGATATAGCCGTTAGAAACATAAAAAAATAGCCGTTATTCAAAAATATTACCGTTAGAGCTGATGTGGCATCCAGAAAAAATCGCGTCCAGATTTCTTGGAGTCGGCTCGAGCACTGCGTGAGTCGGCTCGAACACTCGATTCTAGAAACACCTAACTTTCAAGGGTCGACTCGAGATATGCGGGGAGTCGACTCGAGAAGTGCTCAAAAATGAGCCTCTCTGCCGTCTGAGTCGAGTCGGCTCGCACAGTCCATGAGTCGGCTCGCGAAGGTTCAGGGGTCGACTCTTGAAAACTCAAGTGTCGACTCAGGACAACATTGAAAAACAGACATTTGGGGAGTCGACTCGGAAACCCTTGAGTCGGCTCGGGAGCGATACAAAAATCAGAAAAATGTTCTGATAGACTTTAAAACTCGTCCCAAATAAATTTAAATATAAATGTGAATATAATTGATTTGATCATCAATTCAAGACATTTTCCATTAAGTTATTGATTATCAAATGAGTAGTATAAGAATTCTTTTTGAAATCTCAAGTTTAATTCATGAAATCTCAAGTATAATCTCAAGTATAAAAATTCTTTTTGTTTTAATTGATTCAAGAACTCATTGAATGTAAACATTGATAGTTTATATTTTTCATTTTTAAATAAACTCATGGTATTTGATAAATAATTCATGTTTCTATTAATATATTCATGGCTTTTGGAAATCATCAAAATCAATAGAGTTGGGGCAATTATGTTTCAATAATTTCTCAACAGTTGTTCTGGTTCTGGTATCTCTCTAGTAGGTCTGGGTCGAGGCGCTGCATGTCCTCTCGAGTAATTTTTGAATCGTCAAATTTGGGGTGACCCTGCCATCGGACTAGGTAGCATTGATAACCGTGGTTCCAGATCGTAATGGCTTGATCATCTAGGATACGCTCGATTTGCTCTCCTAGCTCAGGCAAAATTGGTGGTGGACACTCTTGGGTAGGTTCACTCATGAAAGGAGGGTTAGGTCCAAAGTAATCACTAGGAATCGCATTCCCTGTACTCTACTAGGTCTGCAATATTGAAGGTTGAGCTAATGCCCCAATCCAAGGGCATATTTAGCACATAGGCATTGGGTCCTACCTTCTCTATCACTTTAAAGGAGCCAGCTCCGCAAGCGTGAAGTTTCTTAACGGTCCATGGCGGGAACTGTTCAGGCCTAAGCCTAACCATGACAGAATCCCCTATACTGAACTCTTTGGCTCTTCTTCGGGAGTTAGCCAGTCTTTTATAAGTTTTATTAGTTAGATTTATTTTATGGCTAATATCCTTATGTAAGTCTCTGATATGCTATGCAAATATTTGTACGGACTCTGAGACTCGTGTGTAGAGGGGTAAAGGAATTAAATCAAGTGGACGATTAGGCTTGTACCCATAGACTATCTCAAATGGACTCTTGCCCGTAGACCTATTCACTGAGTTGTTATAGGCAAACTCTACATAAGGTAGCAATAGATCCCACGTCCCTACGTGTTTGCCTATAAGGCACCTAAGAAGGTTTCCTAGACTACGGTTCACACTTCAGTTTATCCATCTGTTTGGGGGTGAAAGGCTATAGAAAAATTAAGTTAGGTCCCTAATAGATGTCATAGCATTTTTCAAAAGTAGCTGGTGAACCTAACATCCCTATCAGAAATAATGGTCTTGGGTAGGCCATGGAGCTTGACCACACTATCTAAAAAAAGTTAGGCTACCCTAAATGCATCAAAGGTTTGTGAACAAGGGATGAAGTGTGCCATCTTAGAGAACATATCGACCACTACAAAGATGGAGTCGTGCTTCTTCTGGGTCTTAGGTAATTCTATAATGAAGTCCATACTGAGGTCTTGCCAAGGACAATTAGGCACTGGCAAAGGAGTATATAGACCGGTGTTTTGCTTTTGCTATTTTGCAATGGCACAAGTTCAACATCGGGCTACTATCATGGCAACGAGCCTTTTTAATCATGGCCAGTAAAATTGGTCCTCTATCGCTAGGATAGTCTTATCTCTTCCAAAATGATCAGTTAATCCCCCAGATTGCGTTTCTCAGACTAGAAACTCTCTAAATGACGTCCTAGGGATATAAAATCTATTGCCCCTAAAAAATAACCATCCTAGATAGTATAATCTCCGCTGGTACTGGATGGTCCAGCCAAAGGGTCTTATGAATTTCATCAAAGTCAGGGCATGTTTCATACTCATCTTTTATCCGATTGAACCTTATAATTCGGTGCTAACAGTACTTAACAGCAAAGACTTATGGCTTAGGGCATCTGCTACCTTATTTTCTATCACGGCACGGTGTTTCAGGACAAAAGTGTTTGCCTGAATGCATTCAACCCATTTGCCGTGCCTAGAATTGAGCTTTTTTTGGGAGTTCAGAAATCGGAGTGCCTCATGATTAGGGGTGCAACTCGGGCTCATGAAACTCGGGTTTTTCTCAACCCTAACCCTAACCCTATTTGTAAAATATCAACCATAACCCTAACCCTAACCCTATTTGTAAAACCTCAACCCTAACCCTATTTTTAAAAATTAGGTTCGGGTTGAGTTTCGGGTTAGAATTCGGGTTAATGAGAAAAAAAAATAAAATGCTTTTTCCAAAGTAAATAAACATCAAATTATGGATCCCAAGGATGGAAAAACAAAATTCCTTATCGAACGCATAAGCTGTACTTGGGGCTTTATCATTGTATGAAAAAAAAATCTTATCTGAAACAAAAAAGAGGAGGATGTATTGTAAACAAAGAAGAGGAGGTGGGAAGTGAAATGAAATGTGCGGGTAGTCCGCCTTTATGTTTATTCTTTTCCTTGCCTACGACCGATGGCCTGACCCTTCTTGCCCTCAAGTTGGCCATCTCGTCCGACCCGATTGGCGCCTTCAATGCCCCCAAAAATTTGGTGCCGATAAGCTACCCTCTTTCGGATAACCCTCAGGTTCGAGTTACCTCGGGTTCAGGTTGCGGTCAACCCTAACCCGGATCAATTGCAAATCAGGTCGGATTAAACCCAGATTTTTTGGATTTGGGTTGGGCAAACATGAGTTTAAACACTACTGTAAATCGGGTTCAGCGAGCCGGATTCGGGTTGAACCCGGCCCAAGTTGCACCCCTACTCATGATCATAAAATAAAATAAACTCCTGCGATAGTAAGTAATGTCTCCAATACTTAAGGGCCTGTACTACCGCATAGAATTCCTTATCATAGGTAGAATATCTAAGTTTAGCTTCATTTAGTTTTTCATTAAAGAAAGCTATGGGATGATTTTTTTGGCTTAACACTCCACCTATGTCTACTTCCGATGCATCGCACGCAACCTCAAATACCTTAGAAAAGTCTGAAAGTCTAAGTACAGGTGCATGAGTCATCCTATCCTTAAGCTCTAGAAAGGCCTTATTAGCTGACTTAGTCCACTCAAAATTATCCTTCCTAATACAATCAGTGATGGGTGCAACGATGGTGCTAAATTCCCTAATGAATCTCCAGTAAAAGGTTGCTAGGCCATGGAAGCTGCAAACATCGTGGACATTCATGGGTACTGGCCACTCTACGATCGACCTAACCTTTTCAGGATCCGCTGAGACACCTTCTGGGGTTACCACAAAACCTAGAAAGATAACCCTATGCGTCATGAAATCACACTTATTAAGGTTTGCATAAAGGCTATTCTCTCTAAGGGTTTGATAGATTAATTTGAGATGGTTAAGATGATCCTCTTTGGTCTTGGTATAAATTAATATATCGCCAAAATAGACCACTAAGAATTTTTTTGTGTACTCTTTCAGGACCTGGATCATGATTCTCATGAATGTACTAGATGCATTTGAAAGCCTAAAAGGCATCATGACCCATTCAAACAGACCATCTCTGGTCTTAAATGCAGTCTTCCACTCATCCCCTGGTCTAATTCTAACATGATGGCAACAACTCTTAAAGTTTATCTTGGAAAAGATGGTGGCACCCGCCATCATGTCTAACATGTCATCTAATCTGGGAATAGGAAACCTATATTTGATAGTGATTTTGTTGATGGCCCTACTATCCACGCATATTCTTCAGGTACCATCCTTCTTAGGGGTTAAGAGTGCAGGAACTGCACAAGGGCTTAAGCTCTTCCTAATGAATCATTTTCTAAGTAATTCTTCCACTTGTTTCTGTAGTTCTTAATGCTCAGTGTGGTTCATCCTATAATGGGGAAGGTTTGGGAGGGGATCAGGTCAATGGCGTGTTGGATGTCTCTCAAGGGTGGTAACTGATCAGGCAACTCTTCAGGGAAGACATTCTTAAATTCATCTAGGGTCTCAATTACTTCAGTGGGTTGTTCCTTTTGGAATGATTCATGAATCTCTTTAGTGGTCAAAATCCAAATAGAGTTACCCTCGGTGATGTCCTTTTCTAATTTCTTAGCTTTAATCAGATTAACTCTTGGCTTACTATGCTTAAGGCTACTAGATCCTTTCTTGATTGGATCCCTAGATGGAACTGGATGTATTACATACTTGTTTCCATTGTGTTTAAAAGAGCAGATGTTGGATCGACCAAACAAGGTGGCATCGTAATCGTAAAGCCAAGGTCGACCTAATATAATACCACTAACACCCATAGGAATTACATTGCATCCGATTTTTTCTTCATAATTTTACAATTTGATTAGTATTTGGTATCCAGACTTGACTGGGATAAAGGTGGAATCTACCCATGAGACCTTATAGGGACTAGGATGAGGAACTTCGATCAATCCTAATGATTTAACTGTATTGGTAGAAATGACATTGACACAACTCCCGCTATCAACTATTATCTTAAGAACCTTATCCCCTATCTTAACAAAAGTCTGTAGGATGTTAGTCCTACGCCAATCTTCCTGGTCCTTAGTTTGAGTTTGGGTCAAGATACATCTAACCACTCCTAGTAGATCTTCAGAATCAAATGTTTTCTTTTCTCCATCGTACTCATCTATTAGATGGGTATCAGCCTCATAGACCTCTCCCTCAAGCTCAACTAGGGACTTGGACTCAGTCTCAGGTAACTTATCTATATGAAGGGATTTGACTGGGCACTGGCTGATCATATGCCCCGATTTGTTGCATCTAAAGTATTTGATATAGGGGTTAAAATTTCTCTGGACCTCTATAGATTTGCCCTTATTTTCTCTCTAGGGTATAGGGATACTATTCTGGGGTCGACTCAACTCGGTTTGGCTTGTATTGGATCGACTAGTATTGAGTCAACTCAGGTAAGTCTGGCGAGAGTCCGAGTACTGGGTAGGTCTGGGACGACTAGGATAGGCCTGACTAGATCCTGGATATGATCTAGGGCTCTTGGTAGCCTCCGATCTACGATAGGGTGGCCCTCTCTGAAAACGTTCATAATCCCTAGTAACTTGGTAAGCTTCTTCTAAATCGTGTACCCTTCTCAAGTAGAGTTCTCTTTGAATATCTACTCTCAGGCCATACCTAAACTTGGATAGGGTGACTTCCTCAGACTGAACGATATTATACCTCATGTTATACTCTTGAAATGTAGCAATGTATTCATTCACAGTTTTGCTACCCTGAATTAATCCCTACCACTGGTCCAATAGGCTCTGGTCATATGATGTGGGGACATAATTGAACCGAAGTCTAGCCTTCATGGTACGCCAGGTGACTATGAGGTCTCTACCCTCTAGTGCTTGCCTTCGCTCTATAATGGCCCAGTATAACCTAGCCTATCATACTAACTTGAGCTTGGCAAATCGATCTAAACTTACGCTTCTCAAACATGTTGTACCAGTCAAAGTACTGGTACATCTCTTCATCCTAATTTATGTAGTCCTTAGGGTCCATAGAGTGATCGAAAGTAGGTGCTTCAAGTCTAAACATATTTTATTTTTGGTATCAAACTATAAAACATGCTACCCTGCTCTTATATATATATATATATATAATATTTTGATCCTAAATTCTTTATCTGATATAAAAGTGATATTTTAATCCTAATTTTTTAACTGATATGAAAGTGATATTTGATCCTAATTTTTTTAATTGGTATGAAAAAGTGATATTCAAGAATTATGAGTGATGATTGTTATTAAATATTGAATCTCTTTATGCTTTAGTTATGCTACTCCTTGTTACTATTGAAAAGACAAACAAAAAAATTGTGTACATTCTTTCATCTCTTTTTGATTGATGACAAAAAGGGGGAGAGAATAACATATAGTTCAATCATGGGGGAGAGAATTCAATCATAGGGGAGAAAATAGCATACATTTCATTCATGAGAGTTAATAGCATTCATAGGAGAGAATAACATACATTGTGGTATTTTAAAAAGAAAAAAAAATATACATTTAAAAGGAAAGAAAATAGCATATCATGAGAGAAATGCATACATCATGGTATTTCAAAATAATGCATATATTCAAATTAAAGGGGGAGTTATGCAATGTATTTTTAAAATATAATATTTTAAGTGTTCTTAAAATTTAGAATTTCAGTAAGATACGCTAAATTTTGGCACGCTCCGTCTTATACTTCAAATTGTCAAGGATTGGTATGATTGAAATTTTCTATTTCTTGTTGTATACTTAATAGTTTTGTCATCATCAAAAAGGGGAAGATTGTTGGCCTTATATTGATTTTGATGACTACGAAACAATTAAGTATGATACTAATGATCTTGTGGTTGAATTAAATGAATTTCAGATGAATCATCAAGAAGATGGTATTACTTCAACCCAAGGTAAATTGTGATTTAAAATGAAAGGTAATGTATTAATTTTATAGATATGCTTTACAATTTAAATTATTTTCAAAAGGTTTGGAGCGATTAAATTATTTTTCCAAAGGACTTGGATTTTATAATCACTGGATGATTTTTAAATGTTTTATATTTGGACGGTTCACTTGACAAAATGTCTTTCAAGTTTAATTATATTTGCATTGTCTTGAATTAGATTTAATTATTTTACAAATCATTCTTACAATCTCCGCAATCAAATCTTTATTCTATAAAGTTTTATTTAGCCTCTACGTGTAGTGAATATTTTCTTGGAGTTGATTGAGTGCTAAAACTATTTTTCAAATATTTATGGATGATTGGAATTTTGTGTTGGGCTGCCAGATTTTTTTAATGACCTCTGATTGGAAGTTTAAGAGCCTTTTTATTGGAATGACAACTTGTCTTTTGGCATTTTAATTTTTATAACCTCACGGCTGTTTTCCCTTTGCATTTATTTTGGCATGCTATGATTGGAAGTTGGCATGCTAATTATTTTGATCCCTTTGCCGGCTGCCTGTTTCCAATTTTTGGAATGCCGATTTCACAAAGTTGGAATGTCATATTCTTTAGTCTCTCTGCCGCTCCCTATTTCAACTTTTAGAATACCAATTTTCAATTATTGGAATGCCAACTTTCTTCCAAACGGCTGCCTTCTTTTTGGCATGCTAATTTCTGAATTTTGGAATGCCGGTTGGATTTTTGGCATACTAATTTTGCAATGCTCTTTGTCTGATTTCATGGTTTCAATATTGGAATTCGAGCCTTTTCCTTGGTATGCCAGTTTTGCTTTATTGGAATGTCAATTCTAAAAAGCTCTCTGCCGGCTCCATGTTACTTAATTTTGGAATGCCAATTTTTGTGTTCTGGAATGCTAATGCTCCCTTGCCACCGATTTTTATTGAACGGGATTTTCTGGAACTTCTCTTGGCCGGATTTCTTTCTTTCACAATGGCTATATTTCCTCTATTTCACAACGGTAATATGTGCAATGGCTATATGTTCTTTTATTATATATTGAGTTGTTGATTGATTATTCGTGAGCAAGAAAAGAGGGAAAAAAATAGAAGAAAAAGAAAGAGAAAAAGAGCGAAAAATCGTGTGAAAAATAGAGTGAAAAATCTTGTTGAAAATCTTTGTGAGAAGAATCATTTGAAGGAGAGTTTTATTGTTTATAATAGAGGTTTATTGGAGAGTTACATTCATTGTTTCAAAGCCACTTGATAAGTTTATTTATTATCCCAATTTAACTATTAAAATAAATATTAATTACTTTAAATTTATTAAGAATTGATACTTTTTATGGATGTTTGAAGAAAAGGAGCCTATATATGGAAAGAGCTCGAATTTTGGAGTCCAACGATACAGATGACACTCAATCAGGACTCGTTTGCCCAAAAAGGAAGAAAGAGATGATTTCATATGCAAACTAAGGCAGGTGATGTTGAATGGATGACTGAAATTTTTTTCACAATATCTGAATGATCTTGAGCGCTCGATTGACTCTAACTTTGAGGAAACCCTAGACGAGCTCTATAAAAGGAGGACCTCAGACAGTATTTGAGACGAGTTTCTACAAAGCTCTTTTTATTCTTCTTTTATTTAGATTATTGTATTTAGGCCTGGGAGAGAAAAATTATGGAGGGGATGCTGGCAGCAGTAATGCGTGGCTAGATTCCTTCAACTTGGGATGATGATGAAGCCTGTAATCAGGTTTTATCTTTCTTTTTATTCTTAATTTCTATGCAATAAAAGTTATGCTCTTCTTTATTATATCTTTTAAGTTATTTTTCTGATCGAGGTTTTGATCTGGCATACACGGCCTGTATCCTCTATCGACATACCATGATCTCAGGATACGATACATGCTTAAGAGAGATAGATCGTAGTATAATAGATTAGACCCTTAACCTTGCAATTATTAGATAGTTTATACTCTAAGAGGACATGCCGTGATCTCCTGATACAGTTCATGCCTGACAAGAGATAAATTATTCTAATTTTAAATTTATAAAAATTATTACTATTGTAACATTAAAAAAAGAAGATAAAACCTGTTTGCATGGTGGATTCGGATTCCTGGGTTGCTTCTCTTGCTATTGAATTTCGTTAATTAATTAGTTTTTATCTTTTAATTACCGCTATTCTTAATATAATCTTCTATAGATAAATTTTCTTTTTCTCTTTCATGAAATAATTGCCCTTGATCCCCGAGGATACTATCCCAATTCACCACTAGCTATAGTAATGAGTAGGTTTTATTTTGGCACCGCCAACAACAGCGATCAAATATGTGCAATGGCTATATGTTCTTTTCTTATATATATTGAGTTGTTGATTGATTATTCGTGAGCAAGAAAAGAGGAAAAAAAATAGAAGAAAAAGAAAGAGAAAAGGGCAAAAAATTGTGTGAAAAATAGAGTGAAAAATCTTGTTGAAAATCTTTGTGAGAAGAATCATTTGAAGGAGAGTTTTATTGTTTATAATAGAGGTTTATTGGAGAGTTACATTCATTGTTTCAAAGCCACTTGATAAGTCTATTTATTATCCCAATTTAACTATTAAAATAAATATTAATTACTTTAAATTTATTAAGAATTGATACTTTTTGTGGATGTTTGAAGAAAAGGAGCCTATAGATGGAAAGAGCTCGAATTTTGGAGTCCAACGATACAGATGACACTCAAATCAGGACTCGGTTTGCCCAAAAAGGAAGAAAGAGATGATTTCACATGCAAACTAAGACAGGTGATGTTGAATGGATGGCTGAGAAATTTTTTCACAATATCTGAACGATCTTGAGTGCTCGATTGACTCTAACTTTGACTAGGAGGAAACCCTAGACGAGCTCTATAAAAGGAGGACCTCAGATAGTATTTGAGACGAGTTTCTACAAAGCTCTTTTTATTCTTTTTTATTTAGATTATTGTATTTAGGCCTGAGAGAGAAAAATTATGGAGGGGATGCTGGCAGCAGTAATGCGTGGCTAGATTCCTTCAACTTGGGATGATGATGAAGCATGTAATCAGGTTTTATCTTTCTTTTTATTCTTAATTTCTATGCAATAAAAGTTATGCTCTTCTTTATTATATCTTTTAAGTTATTTTTCTGATCGAGGTTTTGATCTGGCATACACGGCCTGTATCCTCTATCGACGTACCATGATCTCAGGATACGATACGTGCCTAAGAGAGATAGATCGTAGTATAATAGATTAGACCCTTAACCTTGCAATTATTAGATAGTTTATACTCTAAGAGAACATGCCGTGATCTCCTGATACGGTTCATGCCTGACAAGAGATAAATTATTCTAATTTTAAATTTACAAAAATTATTACTATTGCAACATTAAAAAAAAAAAGATAAAACATGTTTGCATGGTGGATTCGGATTCCTGGGTTGCTTCTCCTGCTATTGAATTTCGTTAATTAATTAGTTGTTATCTTTTAATAACCGCTATTCTTAATATAATCTTCTATAGATAAATTTTCTTTTTCTCTTTCATGAAATAATTGCCCTTGATCCCCGAGGATACTATCCCAATTCACCACTAGCTATAGTAATAAGTAGGTTTTATTTTTGACCGCCAATGACAGCGATCAAATTTTAGCACCGTTGCCGAAATCCAGGCACGATTAGTTCATAAAAAAATATATAACAAATTTTTTCTTATTTTTAATTTTTTTATTGTTTCATTATTATTCATGCTTCTATATAAAAGAAAAGAGTAAAAAAAAATTTCTTTTTTGTTGAATAGTTATTGCTCTCTTTAGCTTATTACTTTTTTTAGTTACCTTAATTGTTAGATTTTCTTATTTTCTTTTTAACATAAAAAAATTACTTTTTATCAGAAATTCACTTTTAATCTAATCAACTTTTCCTTTTAATTAACTTACCTTAAAAGAACCTGAAAGAAAACCCTAAGACACTTTCCATAAAACATAATTAATTTTAAAAAATAAAATAATAATAATACATAAATAAAAATAAAATATAATAAAAATAAAAAATATTTTATTTCTATGCTTAGATTGACTTAGGTAAATTTGTTTTCTACGAAACTCAAAATTTTTTCAATGACATCTCATACTTTATTAAAAATTAAAAACTTAATCACAAAAATCTAAAAAAAAGTAATTAGATTAATTTTGTTTGATAATTTCAAGAGTTGGACATCTGCTTGTTGCACAATATTTTCATAATTAACTTTAAGGGTATAAACCCTTAATCAAGATAAGGTGGGGAGTTGATACCCTTTCTTGGCCCATAAACCACATCCTTCATTTTGCATTAACCCAAGCATGTAACTCTAAAATTAACCCCCCTAAGGAACTCAAGCTCAATAGGACAAGACACCCGAAAGAGTTAGACCGGGTCGAGATTGACTGCTTAACTGATGTCTAGAAAAGAAAAGGAAAGTGATTACTTAATTGATTCTGTTCGCTTACCTAGTAAGCGACATGGGGACTCCCACTGACCTTAACCTTAACTGGCTAGTTAATCAATTAATTTTTGATTTGGAGGGCTCCAAGGCACTCTTGGAAGTTAGGAGCTGTTTAGATCTAGGTTAAGCCTAGGGTAGAGAGTCTAATATGTGTTAACTTGATTGCTAATAATTATTAAACCATAACTAAATTATTCTTCATTGCTCTTAGTTCTAGGAATCTTTTAGAATATTTTCTTTAGAATCTTCTCCTTTCTCTTCTATTATATTAGTTAAAAAAAACTGAATTACTGTTTGTTTTAGAGTGTATTGGTAGGGTACATGCTTTGTCACCGATCATTACAACCCAACGTCATACCCTTAAACCCTGAAATAGAGAGAACTTGTAGAGCAAATAGAGCATGCATTATGGATCTTAATCAAGAAAATAGTCCACCACATTAATTGAAGGAGTACTTCGCCCCTTCACAATATACATATTCACCATGCATATAAGTACCCCAAGTAGAGGCTGTCCAATATGAAATTAAGTCCAATATAATCCAAATGTTACCAGCTTTCCATGGATTTACAAATGAAGATCCCTATAAACACTTAGATGAATTCTGGGAAATTTGCTCAACTGTCAAGATTCAAAATTTCTCCGATGAGGCACTTAGGCTTAAGTTATTCCCTTTCTCCCTAAAAGATAGAGCCAAGTATTGGTTAAATTCACTAGACATTATAATTTCAACTTGGAACCAACTTCAGAGGGAATTTCATAAGAAATACTTTCCTATAGGAAAAACGAATCAAATTAAAAAAGCCATAACCAATTTTTCTCAGTTAGAGGGAGAAATGTTTCATGAAATGTGGAAGAGATTAAAAGAATTAACTAGAAAATATCCGCACTATGCAATACCTAAATGGAAGATAGTTCAATATTTTTATGATGGATTGTCAGAAAGGCATCGACAAATGGTGGATGCCTCATGTGGAGGAACATTTATGCTAAAAAATGAACATGAGGCATGACAGCTTTTTGAAACTCTAAGTGAAAATTCCTTGTACCATAAGTCTTCGGCCTATAGAGATCCTCCCACAGAACCTAAGAGAGGTGGAATATATAACATAGATCAGTCTATAGACATCTATATCAAAATTGATGAACTATCCCAAAAACTTGATCAAATTCTACAAGTTGAAAACATCTCTTCCCTATCTACTCAATTATATGAGGTTTGTATAATCTGTTCAAGTCCGACTCATTCTATAAGGGAATGTCCAGCTGCATACCAATTTTCTGAGCTTGTTCAGGAGCAAGCCTATCTAGCCCAAACCCGAATGGCTCCTAGACCAGGAAATGATCCATATTTGAATACTTGCAATCCTAGTTGGCAAAATCACTCAAATTTTTCATGGAAACCCCAACCTATAATCAGTCCAACATCAATTAGACCTAACCATCAGGAGACCAATTTAGAAGTATGTCGTATTTCCAATATCCAGTGCTCCTCAACCTCTACAAAATAATTATGATCCTACTTTCGAAGAGAAGGTGTTACAAGCATTGAAAGGGCTAGAAATGAATACTCAACTTTTTTACTCTCACACACAATCCATTGCAAAACTAGAAACCCAGATAGGTCAACTAGCTACAACATTTAGTAAAAGAGAATGGGGTAAGCTACTGAGTCAGCCCGAAGCTAATCCTAGGGACCTAAACATCCAATGATCAAAACAAAGAGCCCAGATTAACCAACTAAGTTTTATTCATACATTAAGATCTAAAAAACAAATAGATAACCAGGTGGGTACATATAAAGAAGAAGAATTAGAAGTCCCACCACTTGAACAACTTATTGAGCTGGATCAGCCAGAAACCCCTGAGGTATTAGAGTTTAATATAATGCCCAACCCACCAGCTGAGCCCATGTCAGAAGAAAATAAACAAAAAATTAGGATTGTAGCACCATTCTCAAATAGATTTAAGTCCAATCAAAATTCAGCCTAATTCAATAAAATTTTAGAGGTCTTTAAGCAAGTTAAAGTGAACATCCCCTTACTGGACATGATCCAACAAGTCCCAGCCTATGCCAAATTCCTTAAGAATCTATGTACCAAAAAGAAGACCACCAATGTGCCCAAGAAAGCCTTTCTGGCAGCCAGTGTGAGCTCTTATCTATCAAACCACATGCCAGTAAAATACAAAGATCCAGGGTCACCCACTATTTCATGCATTATGGTGAACACCCTCATAAATAGGGCTCTATTAGACTTAGGGGCAAGTGTTAATATATTGCCATAATCTGTATATGAGCAGCTAGGGTTAGGAGAACTAAAGCCTACGAAAATGATCCTACAACTAGCTGATCACTCTTTGAAAGTACCCAAGGTAATAGTAGAGGATGTATTGATCAAAGTGGTAACTTTATCCACCCATTGGACTTTGTGATTTTAGAAACTGAACCAGTGAAAAACCCAAAAAGCCACATCCCAATGATTTTAGGTAGACCCTTTTTGGCCACAGCTAATGCCCTAATTAATTGTCGAAATGGATTAATGAAACTCTCCTTTGGGAATATGTCAATTGATCTCAATATTTTTAATCTTACCAATACACATCAAACGAGCGACTCAAATTATGTTCAGGATACTGTTTATGATCCAATTGACCTTAGTGATGAAAAGCTTGACTTAGAAACCTGCATAAACCAAGATGGGGAGCAAATTAATGAGGTTGCTATAATTGATGAAAAATCAAGATGAAAACTTTCAACTAAACCACTAAAGAAAGTACCCAAACCATCAATAAAGGAAGCACCCAAATTAGAACTGAAACCACTTCCCAAGCATCTCAACTATGCATATCTAGGTCTATCAGAAACACTGCCTGTGATTATTTCAACCGACCTAGAATCCTCACAAGAAGGGAAACTATTGAATGAGAATAAAGAAGCATTAGAATGGACCATGGCTAACATAAAAGGGATTAGCCCCTTGATCGTTCAACATAGGATCACTTAAGGGAGAAAACCAAGCCTATAAGAGACCCCCAAAGAAAACTTAAACCAACCATGAAGAAAGTAGTAGGGAAGAGATCATCAAACTTCTTGATAATGGTAATCAAAGTGAGCCATAACGTCTAGCTGAAGACGTTAAACTTAGCGGTTTTTGGGAGGCAACCCAAAAATTTATGTTCTAACCTTTATTTTTATGATTCTTATTTTTAGGAATAAGAGACTACTTTGCACGGTCACTCCTAACATTACACAAGGCATATCTCATCCAGGTGGTGTTTCTCCTTGTTTTATTCTTCCTTACTTCATTGAGGACAATGAGAATTAAGTTGGGGGATAAGAGAAACCTTTTAAAAAATATTTTGAAAACACCTTGGCATTTTTTTTGAAAATTTTAAAATTTTTATAAATCATGTACTGTGAAAGAAATTCTTAAGCAAAATTAACTAGGAAAATTTAATTGAGTTAGAAAGTATTGGCTAATTACTGTAGAGAGCCAAGGAGTAGACTAGCTGGTCAGACTTTTAGTAACTTACATAGGTCATCTAAAGGCTATTAGCACTTTCATTGCGCATGCACACTGACGAGGTAAATTAGGTATTAGTTGTAAGGTCAATTGGAGATTCAATTATTACTGAAAATTTGTAATTGATATACACCCTAATAAGAGAAACTTGAATTTAAGGAAAGAGCTACCTGCTTGATAAAAAAATATATATATATATATATAAGTCTAAACATTGGTTTTTCATCGAGTAACCGAGCACCTTCGCCTAAGTAAGCATTATTGTTCGCGTCAAAAAATGGGCAATGTGAAGATATCGCTAAAAAAATTAAATAAATAAATAAATAAATAAAAAATATATATCAGGCAGTGTGAAAGCTACCTTAGGTCATGTGCTTAATTTGAGGATGTATAAAAAATTAATCAAAGTAAGTGATAAGCAAATATACCATTGTTTCTTACAAGCTAGTACTGAAATGCTAAGTTAGCCATCATAAACATATATAAGTGCTCTACATCTATAGATGAACTCTAAGAAAGTTTCTAATAGTTCTGATAGCAAAATTTACTTCAGAAACTCAATACTTAGTTAGTGATACTGGCTATCTTCTTTCAACCCTAAGCCTAAATTTAATTTTGCAAAAGAGAATTTTAGTGACACATGGTTTTATTTTAATTACATTGCTAAGGGACTAGCAATGATTAAGTTGGGGGTGTGATAAGTCTATTTATTATCCCAATTTAACTATTAAAATAAATATTAATTACTTTAAATTTATTAAGAATTGATACTTTTTATGGATGTTTGCAGAAAAGGAGCCTATAGATGGAAAGAGCTCAAATTTTGGAGTCCAACGATGCAGATGACACTCAAATCAGGACTTGGTTTGCCCACAAAGGAAGAAAGAGATGATTTTGCATGCAAACTAAGGCAGGTGATGTTGAATGGATGGTTGAGAAATTTTTTCACAATATCTGAACGATCTTGAGCGCTCGATTGACTCCAACTTTGACTAGAAGGAAACCCTAGACGAGCTCTATAAAAGGAGGACCTCAGACAGTATTTGAAACGAGTTTCTATAAAGCTCTTTTTATTCTTCTTTTATTTAGATTATTGTATTTAGGCCTGGAGAGAAAATTATGGAGGGGATGCTGGCAGCAGCAATGCGTGGCTAGATTCCTTCAACTTGGGATGATGATGAAGCCTATAATCAGGTTTTATATTTCTTTTTATTCTTAATTTCTATGCAATAAAAGTTATGCTCTTCTTTATTATATCTTTTGAGTTATTTTTTTGATCGAGGTTTTGATCTGGCATACACGGCCTGTATCCTCTATTGACGTACCATGATCCCAGGATACGATACGTGCCTAAGAGAGATAGATCGTAGTATGATAGATTAGATCCTTAACCTTGCAATTATTAGATAGTTTATACTCTAAGAGGACATGCCGTGATCTCTTGATACGGTCCATGCTTGACAAGAGATAAATTATTTTAATTTAGAATTTGTAAAAATTATTACTATTGCAACATTAAAAAAGAAGATAAAACCTGTTTGCATGGTGGATTCAGATTCCTGGGTTGCTTCTCCTCTTATTGAATTTTGTTAATTAATTAGTTGTTATCTTTTAATAACCGCTATTCTTAATATAATCCTCTATAGATAAATTTTCTTTTTCTCTTTCGTGAAATAATTGCCCTTTATCCCCGAGGATACGATCATGATTCACCACTAGCTATAGTAGTGAGTAGGTTTTATTTTTGACCGCCAATGACAGCGATCACCACTCGAGCTCATTTATTTCTGATTCTTGGTGTGGTGATTCAAGCTCCAACAACCATTCTTTGAAGAGCATTAAAGCTTCAATCAAAGGCTTCATCATTGCTCCGATGTGCTCAAAGGAAGAAGCCAACTTCAGAAGTGTTCTTCAATATTTGTAAAGTATTTCATTGCTTTATCAGCTCATTTATTAGGAGCTTATTGTATTAAAATTGATATACTTGTGCTTGATCTTGTAAGGCTCGCTTGTGCCCAAAAACAAGTGTTGTGAAAGGTTCCCTTGTACCCATAAATAAGAAGACTAGCTTGGAGGGCTAGTGTGTAAGGCCCCCCTGTACCCGTAAACAAGAAGACTAGCTTGGAGGGCTAGTGTGTAAGGTCCCCTTATACCCGTAAACAAGAAGACTAGTTTGGAGGGCTAGTGTGTAAGGTCCCCTTGTACCCGTAAACAAGAAGACTAGCTTGGAGGGCTAGTGTGTAAGGCTTGATTGCTTGTGCCCGTAAACAAGTTTGCTAGCCAGGTAAGCTAGTGGTGATAGTGGAATTCCCAAGGTGTTCTTGGGGAGTGGATGTAGGTGCAGGTTGGCACCGAACCGCTATAAATCCCTTGTGTTTGGTTGTACTATTTATTATGTTGCTTGCATATTATCTTCACTGCACTACACTTAGTTTATTTGTGAAGAAAATTAATTGCACATACTTTCTAATTAGTCTAGTTAATTTTTTTAGAAACCCAATTCACCCCCCCTCTTGGGTTGCTATATCTGGGCAACACATGGAATAATTGCAAAGTCACTTGAAACATAGAAAAAAAATAAATATAAGATTATGAAAAAATAAATTCTAACTAACTATTACATAAATTCTAACTAACTATTATATGTGTAGGGTATCATAATATTATATTAGGGTGTCATAATATCTGAACTAGGGTGTCATAAAACTGTTTCGGGCTGAAACCATTTTAATTTTTTTTAACTATGGCACATCATGGGTGTCATAATTCACTCCATAGATGAAAGACCTTCCTGATAGGAAGGTTTGATACATTAGTTTCTTAAATATGTGTAGGATGTTATAATATTTGAGCTAAGGTGTCATAATATATGAACTATAGTGTCATAAAATTGTTTTGGGCTGAATCCCTCTTGATTTTTTTTCACCGTGGCATGTTATAACATCGTGGGCGTCATAATTTACTCCACAAATGAAAAACCTTCCTATCAAGAAGGTTTGATACATTTAGTTTCTTAAATATGTACAGGGTGTCATAATATTTGAGTTAGGATGTTATAATATATGAACTAGGGTGTCATGAAATTGCTTCGAGCCGAATCCCTCTTAATTTTTTTTCACCATGGCATGTTATGAACTAGGGTGTCATGAAACTATGGTGTCAAATAATCAATTTGGATTTATGCCTAGAAGATCGACCATGGAAGCTATTTATTAAGAAGATTGATGTAAAGATATAGAGAAAAGAAAAAAAATACCTTCCTATGATATTTATTAGTTTAGAGAAACATATGATAGAATACCTAGAGAAATAATATGATGAGTTTTTAGAGAAAAAAAAGGAGTTACCAAAAGGTATATATAATTGATAAAAGATATGTATAATAGAGCAATAACTGTTGTTAAAATAATAATAGGAGAAACTAGTGAGTTTTCAATTACTGTAGGTTTACATCAAGGATTTGCCTTAAGTCTATGTTGACCCCAGATTGATTTTGATGATTATAAAATAAATTAAGCAATTCTAAGATTGATACAGGGAAGTTCGGTCGCCTTGCAAGTAAGTATCCTCATGCAAAATCGACCGGTAAGAAAGTACTTCATTTAATTTGCTTTGAATATGATTATTAGCCTTAGAGTTAACTGGTTAGCTAGCTTGTTATTCTATTTAGCTAACTGGCACGACTTTCAGCTAGCTGGGAAAGTTTCACAGTGCCTGGCCGAACGTCCTCCTTTTTTAGCTAGCTGGTGAGTTAGTTTGTTAGCTAGCTGGAGCTCTTTCAGCTAATTAAGAAATTTGTCTCAGGTGCTTTGGCCGAACGTCATCTTCTTTTAGTTAACTAGTGAGCTAGCTGGAATTCCTTCAGCTAACTAATTCGCTCGTCACAGTGCTTTGGCCGAACTCCCTCAAATTTTAGCTAGCTGGCTGGATGTCCTGTTAGCTAACTGCAACTCCTTTTAGCTAGCTGGCGTTTGCTTAGTTAACTGGTTAGCTATCTATGGAGCTAGCTGGGAAACCTTTTAGCTAGCTGGCGTTTGCTTAGTTAACTGTTTAGCTATCCTTGGAGCTAGCTGGGAAACCTTTTAGCTAGCTGACGTTTCATTCAGTTAACTATTCAGCTAACTAACTATTTTATTTTTTTCTACAACCGAGAGGGATTCAATTTCAGTTAGCTGGAGAGCTAACTATGGATGCATGAATCTTTTCCTCTGTCGTTGCTTTTTCCTGATAGTTAACTAAAGAGCTAACTGACCATTGATTAGTTAGCTGCCTAGTTAACTAAGTATTCAGCTTTTTACCCTGTTGGCCGTTGCTTTTTGTTGTGAGTTAGCTGGAGAGCTAACTAGCAACCCTCTAGCTGACTGAAGAGTTACCTGTGGACGTCTTATTTGTCTTTGGTCTCTCTGGTTAGCTAACTGATTAGCTAGCTGGGGTTTGTTGCTTTACTCTTGGACGATGGCATTCATATCCTCAGCTACCTGGAGCTTTCTTTTTCAATCCACCGTCGCCTAAGCTTTTATGAGTGTTCTTTCTCTCTTACTCTCTCTCTATTGCTATTTCAAGCTATATTTAACTTTTAATTTTTGAATTTTTAAAGTACTCATCCTTCCTCAAATGGAGATCTGCATTCAATGCTTAAGGAAAACATGTTTAACAGTTATATTTTCTTCCCGTTATTATTTCTATTTATTTCTTATGTATCTAACGGATATTTTCTTGTTAGATGGTTATAAATAGCTGGGATTAGAAGCACACCTTGACGATTTTTGAAAAAGAAATTTTAAAGAGAGAAAAATCCAAGAAAAGAGCCTTCATTGAATATTTGTTGAGTGGTTGCTGTGCATTCAAGTCCATTCCTTGCTTCGAAAGGTCGTCCGAATCATTGAAGCTTTTCAAGCATTCAAGACTTTAGCTGCTTCAACCTAGTTCATTTATTGCTTCAAAAAGTTGTAAAGTATATTCTGAATATTTGCTCTTTGTAGGAGCTTCTCCTTTACATACTCTGATTATCTTGTAAAAGGGTTAGTGAACCTTGGTTTGTTATTGGCTTCCTTGTGCCATTTAAACAAGAGGACTAGCCTAGGTTTGGCTAGGGGTTTTTGGCTTCCTTGTGCCGTGAAACAAGAGGACTAGCCTGGTTTGGCTAGGGTTTTTTGGCTGCCTTGTGCAGTATAAACAAGAGGGCTAGCCTGGTTCGGCTAGAGGTTGTAATCGTTGTGATACGATTAGTGGAATTCCCAAAGGTTTTGGGGAGTGGATGTAGGTGCTGAGTTTGGCACCGAACCACTATAAACTTTGTGTGTTTGTGATTGCTTGCTTTTCTGTTGATATTATTCTGTGCACTCCACTTCACTGCTGCAAATCAAAATTAGGGTTGAAAGCACATATATCTGCATAGCTATTAAATTTTTTAATAACCCAATTCACCCCCCTCTTGGGTTACTACATCTGGGCAACAAGTAGTATCAGAGCAGTGTGCTCTTGATTTCTATAGCTTTGATTAGCTTGGAGCCAAAGATCAATAGTAATCCCAATGAATTCTATGTTGATTGAGGGACAATCAACTAATAGACCACCTTTGTTCAATGGAACAAACTACACATATTGGAAAGCACGAATGAAAATCTTCATTCAAGCATTAGATTATGATTTATGGGGAATCATAATTAATGGACCTCACACACCCACTATTATGATTGAAAATGTCAATATTGCAAAACTGAATCTGAATGGGATGAGCAAGATAAGAAATTAGCTCAATTAAATGCTAAGGCTATGAATGTTCTTTATTGCTCGCTTGATGCAAATGAGTTTAATCACATATCTACATGTATGTCTGCTAAGGAAATATGGGATAGACTTGAAGTCACCCATGAGGGTACAAATCAAGTCAAGGAATCCAAAATAAATATGCTTGTTCATAAGTATGAATTATTTAAGATGGACCATGCTGAAAATATCACTGATATGTTTACTAGATTTACTGATATCATTAATGGTTTGAAAAGTTTGGAAAATCTTATGCTAACAGTGATCTAGTTAGAAAAATCTTAAGATCTTTACCTAGGACATGGGAAGCAAAAGTCACAGCAATTCAAGAAGCAAAAGATCTCAATAACTTATCACTTGAAGAGTTGGTTGGTTCTTTGATGACTCATGATCTTCAGCAACGACAACATATTGATGAAGATGATTCAAAGAAGAGAAGGACCATGGCATTGAAGAGTGCAACTCAAGAAGATGAGAGTGAAGAAACCACAAGTGATAGTGAGAAAGATGATGATATGGCACTTATCTTAAGGAAATTTAAAAAGTTCATGAAGAAAAAGAGATTTGGAAAAAGAAAGCATTTTGTCAAAGGAGATCATAGCAAAGATAAGGAAAAGAGTGAACCTCCAATATGCTATGAGTGTAAGAAGCCTGGACACATCAGACCAGATTGTCCACTATTAAAGAAGGCATCTAGAAGAATAAAGAAAAAGGCAATGATGGCCACTTGGAGCGACAGTGAAGCTACAAGTTCAGAAAATGAAGAGAAAAATGAAGTTATCAATGTTTGTTTCATGGCTGATAATGATGAGGTAAGCCCTAATTTTTTAGATGACTTTACCTTTGATGAATTACAATGTGCATTTTATGAACTTATTGATGATTTTGCAAATTTAAGTTCAAAAAGCAAAGAATTGAAAAATGAAATAAAAAATCTTACTCTTGAAAAAGAAAGAATTTCAAAGGATAATGAATCATTGTTAAAGGAAAACCAAGATTTGAAAAATGAAGTAGATAAATTAAAACCAATTATTGATAGATTTAGTCTAAGTTCAGAAAAATTAGAAATGATTTTAAATAGTCAAAGAGCTGTTTACAATAGAGCTGGTCTTGGATACAATATTTTGAAAGACAAAAATTTTTGAAAAATATTTATGAGCATGCTGATGATTCTACTAAAATTACATGTTTTAAATGTGGAAAAATTGGACACAAAGCTTATATTGCCAAACACAAAAGATAAGGAAAATATGGATCCCAAAAGGAACCATTTTGACTAACCCTAAAGGACCCAAGAAAGCTTGGGTACCTAAGAACATAAATTAAAATTGTGTATGCAGGTGTGTCTTTCAACCCGAGCAATTAAAAGACAATGGTACTTGGACAGCGGGTGCTCAAGACACATGACCCGTGATGAATCACAATTCATCACTTTGGAAGCAAAAGATGGAGGTGCTGTTACTTTCAGTGATAATGGCCAAGGAAAAATAATTGGCATTGGAAAAATAGGTATCACACCTCATGCTTTTATTGATAATGTTTTGCTTGTGAAAGGTTTGAAACACAATTTACTTAGCATTAGTCAATTATGTGACAAAGGATTTAATGTTACATTTGAATCATCATTATGCATTGTTAGAAATCCTGCTAATGAAAACATGAGATTTGTTGGTCAAAGGCATGGTAATGTATACATTGTTAATTTAAATGATTTGCATGATCAAAATATCGATTGCCTAGTTGCTACAAATAATAAAACAGATAATAGTTGGTTATGGCATCGTAGGCTAGCTCATGCAAGCTTGGATTTACTATCTAAATTAATTAAAAAAGATTTAGTACATGGTTTGCCAAAACTTATTTTTGAAAAAGATAAGATTTGCAATGCTTGTCAATTTGGAAAACAAATCCGAGTTTCTTTTAAATCAAAGAATTTTGTTTCAACCACTAGACCGTTGGAGCTCTTGCATATGGATTTATTTTGTCCTACAAGAACCACTAGTCTAGGAGGTAAAAGATACGGTTTCATTATTATTGATGATTTCTCTCGCTTTACATAGGTTTTATTTCTAACTAGTAAAGATGAAGCATTTCCGTCTTTTTAAAAATTATTTAAAAGAATTACAAACGAAAAGAATTCTTCTGTTTTGTCAATACGAAGTGATCATGGAAAACAATTTGAAAATAAATCTTTTGAAAAATTTTGTAATGAAAATAGAATTGAACATAATTTTTCTGCACCAAGAACACCACAACAAAATGGAGTAGTTGAAAGAAAGAATAGAATATTAGAAGAAATGGCGCGTACCATGTTGTGTGAAAGCAATCTTCCAAAATATTTTTGGGCAGAAGCTATTAACACTGCATGTTATGTTTTAAATCGTGCACTAATCAGACCTGTTTTGAGAAAGACTCCATATGAACTTTGGAAAGGAAGAAAACCTAATATAAGTTACTTTTATGTTTTTGGATGTCGATGTTTTGTATTAAATAATGGAAAATCAAACCTTGATAAATTTGATGCTAAGTCTGATGAAGGAAATTTTCTCGGATATTCTTTACATAGTAGAGCTTTTAGAATATTCAACAAAAAGACTTTAATAGTTGAAGAATCAATTCATGTTATCTTTGATGAATCTAATGATCTTCCATCAAGGAAGGGAAAAGGTATAAATGATGCAGATGACATTGAAGATCAATTCAAGGACATCACATTAAAGGACAAGAATGATACACAAGAGGTAAGTGAAGAAGAGAACGCTGACCTACCTGAAGCCTCACAAGGTAATGATGAATTAGAAAGAGGATGGAGGTATGTTCTTAGTCATCCTAAAGATCAAATTATTGGTGATCCTTCTCAAGGAGTGAGAACTAGATCATCATTTAGAAATGCTTGTAATAATTTAGCATTTGTATCTAAAATTGAACCTAAATGTTATGATGATGCTAAAAATGATGTTGATTGGATTAATGCTATGCATGAGGGACTTAACCAATTTGAAAGAAATAATGTTTGGACTCTTATTGAAAGACCTCATGATCATCAAATTATTGGAACTAAATGGGTTTATAGAAATAAATTAGATGAACATGGTAATATAATTAGGAATAAGGCAAGATTAGTAGCTAAAGGTTATAATCAAGGAGAGGGAATTGATTTTGATGAAACTTATGCCCCTGTTGCTAGATTAGAAGCTATTAGATTACTTCTTGCTTATGCTTGTTATATGAATTTTAAATTATATCAAATGGATGTTAAAAGTGTTTTCTTGAATGGATATATTGCTGAACAAGTTTTTGTGGAACAGCCACCTGGATTTGAAAATCATCTGTTTCCAAACTACATTTTAAATTAAACAAAGCTTTGTATGGTTTGAAACAAGCACCCCGGGCATGGTATGAAAGATTAAGCAAATTCTTGATTAATAATAATTTTATTCGAGGAACTGTGGATATAACTTTATTTATTAAAAGGTAAAATAAAGATATATTAGTTATTCAAATCTATGTCGATGATATCATATTTGGTGCCACTAATGAATCTTTGTGCAAAGACTTTGCTAAGCTTATGCAGGGAGAGTTCGAGATGAGTATGATGGGTGAGCTGACCTACTTCCTCAGACTACAAATTAAACAAAGCAAAGATGAGATCTTCATAAGCCAATCCAAATATACAAAAGAAATGATCAAGAAGTTTGGCATGGAGACATCTAGGAGTATCGGTACCCCTATGAGCTCATCATGTAGAATTGAAACTTATAATTTTAAAAAATCTGTTGATTTAAAATTATATAGAGGTATGATTAGATCTTTGTTATATTTAACTGCTAGTAGGCCAGATATTTTATTTAGTGTTTGCATGTGTGCAAGATATCAAGCCAATCCTAAAGAATCACACTTGCTTGCTGTTAAAAGAATATTTAAATATTTAAATGGAACAATAAATTTGGGTATATGGTATGATAAACAATCTAGTATTGATTTAACAGGATACACTGATTCTGACTTTGCTGGATGTAAATTAGATAGGAAATTAATCACTGGAACTTGCCAGTTTCTAGGTATTAACTTAATTTCATGGTTTAGCAAAAAGCAAACTTCAGTAGCACTATCTACAGCCGAGGCCGAGTATGTTGCAGCTGGGAGTTGCTATGCTCAAATCTTATGGATTAAGCAACAACTAGAAGATTATGGTATTAAACAAAAAGCCATACCTATAAAATGTGATAATACAAGTGCAATTAGTTTAACTAAAAATCCTATTCAACATTCCAGAACCAAACATATTGAAATTAGACATCATTTCATTAGAGATCATGTTAACAATGGAAATGTTGTGATTGAATTTTAAATACTAAAAAATAAATTGCTGATATTTTCACTAAGCCACTTGATGAAACCAAATTTTATGAAATCAGAAGAGAATTGGGAATGTTTGATCCAACCATTTAATGAAACAATTAATGAATTAATATGATGTAACATCTTTTAAATCAAATCAATTAAAGGGAACTTCCTGTCAAAATTAATTGCTTAAGTATGCTGAATGCTTTAAGTCTTTTCATGTTTATGAATGCCAACTGCTATACTTTCTTAAATCCATCCACCAACCGGACATTTAAAGTTTTTCTTTGATTTTATTCATGGCAGTTACCTGACCAGGCAACCAAACAATCACCTGGCCAGCTAACCACCAAGCTATCTCCCTATATATACTTTTTACCAAACCAAAATCCTTCCCCTCAGCCGTGCGTCTTCACCGAGCGTCCTCTCTTCCTCTTTAATCCTTTCTTTCATTCCTTCCATTAATCCTTCCTTCCATTCAACCTATTAATCTATCTAGAAGAAGTTGATGGCTCCCAAGAAGAAGGCAATCGCTAGAGATGACGATTGTGCCGATCTTCGCCGGAAGTCTTCCACGTCTTCTACTCAAATCAACTCCCTACTTGCTTCAAAATCTTTTGCTCATGGGAGGTTAGTAGACTTTAATTTTTTAGAACAAGAAGGTTTTAAAATTGGTAATCTGTTAGTTAAACAAGGTTGGGATAAGCTTCTTTCTACCAAAAGACCTATTTATCCTGAACTTATTAAGGAATTTTATGGAAAATATTTCCTTTGGTAGTGGAACTATTTCTTCCTTTGTGAAAAAGACTAAAATAGACATAGATGGTAAAACATTAGGATCTGCTTTGAAAATTCCATCTGAAGGTTTCTTAGAAATTCTCCCTAGTGAACGCGGATATAAGATTGGCCTAATCCTTAATATAGATGATACTGAAGCTAGTAAGATTGAAACATTAGATGCAAATATGTTATCTGTTGAAAATCGGCTTTTCCATAGTATCATTGCTAAGATTCTCGCCCCTCGTGCTGGATCATTTAATGTGGTAAACGATAGGGACATTTGCTTAATGTATGATATCTTAACAGAAGACCCTGTTGATTTACCTGAATTAATGATGATCGTCATGAGAGAATCTTTGTCCAGATCTAAGGCTGCTTTGCCCTACGGAATGTTTCTCACATACGTATTTGAATTTTCAATATCAAACTTAAAGGAGAAAATGCAGTGACATTACGTCACTCTAACGTTTTTAATGCTCATTCACTGCACCGTATGGATTTTGCTAAAAGAGATGGCATTTGGTTAAAAGTTAGATCTAGAACAGGATAATCTAGTATGCCACCGCCTACTGTGAATCAACCTGCTTGTTCCCCTCAAAACTTTTTCACTTATGACTTCAGCTAACCCAATCCGTATCTTGCTGCTATGACAGCTGACCAAAATCCTTTTCTACCTGATCCACCTGAAATCAATGTTTCTGGATCATCTTTTCGCAATGACAACCCTGCTGCTGCTCCTTTTCCAACTGTTAGATTATGTGATGATCAACTCCGTCATATTATCAATGAATTGACCCTTGCCACTTCTAGTGAAGCTCTGGTGACAGTGCTTCTTTCGTCAATGATCAGACTCTTGTACAACATATTTCTTCTGTTTTTGAGAACATGTCTGATTTTAAACTCATTCTTGAAAGGCTTGTTTATGATGTGAACATTCTTAATGGGAGAGTTTTTCACCACAACGAATCTGTCATGGAACGGATCCTGAAGGAGATAAATTTACTTAAAAACAAGCTTGAAAACTTTGAGACTAAGGCTGAGTGGGTAGAATATCAAATGAGATCGAGCCAGACCCAGACCCGGGATGCAGCAAACGCTGTTGATCATTGGACTGCAACCCTCTCTAGGCTGAGTCAACTCATGGAGACTCTCATCACTTGTTCTGCCGCCTCTGCGCCTGATGCTTCATTTTCTCATCCGCACCTTTTCTCTCCACCGTCACGGCCGTCCTCCGTCAAGCCTCAATCTTCACGCAAGACAAAAGTTTCCTCCGTGCATATTTCTTCATCTGATGACGATAAATGATTGTACTTAACTTATATGTTTTGTAGTATTTGAACAAACTTGTTATGCTTGTTTATGTTTATGCTCTATGACTTAAAACAATGACATGTAATATCTACTATCTTGTGCTAATCTGCATGACTGCTTTAATTATGTAATGAATGTTAACATCTCCTTGATCTATTATGCTTAAAGTTATTGCAAGACTCTTCAAACTTCTTTTTGATTAATGACAAAAAGGGGGAGAAGAATGTTGCTTGCATACATTAAGAAATGGAGTAAAATAGTAACTCCATATATTCAGGGGGAGATAAGAAAAAGATTTCACTTATTTATTTTGACAGGGGGAGAAATTAATATTTTCTGATTACTTATTAAACTTCCATATATACACTTGCTCTTTATTTACTTAAAGGTTTTGTCATCATCAAAAAGGAGGAGATTGTTGACCCCAGATTGATTTTGATGATTACAAAATAAATTAAGCAATTCTAAGATTGATACAGGGAAGTTCGGTCGCCTTGCAAGTAAGTATCCTCATGTAAAATCGACTGGTAAGAAAGTATTTCATTTAATTTGCTTTGAATATGATTATTAGCCTTGGAGTTAATTGGTTAGCTAGCTTGTTATTCTATTTAGCTAACTGGCACGACTTTCAGCTAGCTGGGAAAGTTTCACAGTGCCTGGCCGAATGTCCTCCTTTTTTAGCTAGCTGGTGAGTTAGTTTGTTAGCTAGCTGGAGCTCTTTCAGCTAACTAAGAAATTTGTCTCAGGTGCTTTGGTCAAACGTCATCTTCTTTTAGTTAATTGGTGAGCTAGCTTATTAGCTAGCTAGAATTTCTTCAGCTAACTAATTCGCTCGTCACAGTGCTTTGGCCGAACTCCCTCAAATTTTAGCTAGCTGGCTGGATGTCCTGTTAGCTAACTGCAACTCCTTTTAGCTAGCTGGCGTTTGCTTAGTTAATGGTTAGCTATCTATGGAGCTAGCTAGGAAACCTTTTAGCTAGCTGGCGTTTGCTTAGTTAACTGTTTAGCTATCCTTGGAGCTAGCTGGGAAACCTTTTAGCTAGCTGACGTTTCATTCAGTTAACTATTCAGCTAACTAACTGTTTTATTTTTCTCTGTAGCCGAGAGGGATTCAATTTTAGTTAGCTGGAGAGCTAACTATGGATGCATGAATCTTTTCCTTTGCCGTTGCTTTTTCCTGATAGTTAACTAAAGAGCTAACTGACCGTTGCTTAGTTAGCTACTTAGTTAACTAAGTATTCAGCTTTTTACCCTGCTGGCCGTTGCTTTTTGTTGTGAGTTAGCTGGAGAGCTAACTAGAAACCCTCTAGCTGACTGAAGAGTTACCTATGGACGTCTTATTTGTCTTTGGTCTCTCTGGTTAGCTAACTGATTAGCTAGCTGGGGTTTGTTGCTTTACTCTTGGACGATGGCATTCATATCCTCAGCTACTTGGAACTTTCTTTTTCAATCCACCGCCGCCTAAGATTTTATGAGTGTTCTTTCTCTCTTACTCTCTCTCTATTGCTATTTCAAGCTATATTTAACTTTTGATTTTTGAATTTTTACAATGCTCATTCTTCCTCAAATGGAGATCTGCATTCAATGCTTAAGGGAAACATGTTTAACGGTTATATTTTCTTCCCGTTATTATTTCCATTTATTTCTTATGTATCTAAAGGATATTTTCTTGTTATATGGTTATAAATAGCTGGGATTAGAAGCACACCTTGACGATTTTTAAAAAATAAATTTTAAAGAGAGAAAAATCCAAGAAAAGAGCCTTCATTGAATATTTGTTGAGTAGTTGCTATGCATTCAAGTCCATTCCTTGCTCCGAAAGGTCGTCCGAATCATTGAAGCTTTTCAAGCATTCAAGACTTCAGCTGCTTCAACCGAGTTCATTTATTGCTGAGTTTATTGCTTCAAAAAGTTGTAAAGTATATTCTGAATATTTGCTCTTTGTAGGAGCTTCTCCTTTACATACTCTGATTATCTTGTAAAAGGGTTAGGGAACCCTGGTTTGTTATTGGCTTCCTTGTGCTATTTAAACAAGAGGACTAGCCTAGGTTTGGCTAGGGGTTTTTAGCTTCCTTGTGCCGTGAAACAAGAGGACTAGCCTGGTTTGGCTAGAATTTTTTGGCTGCCTTGTGCCGTATAAACAAGAGGGCTAGCCTGGTTCGGCTAGAGGTTGTAATCGTTGTGATACGATTAGTGGAATTTCCAAAGGTTTTGGGGAGTGGATATAGATGCTGAGTTTGGCACCGAACCACTATAAACTTCTGTGTATTTGTGATTTCTTGCTTTTCTGTTGATATTATTCTGTGCACTCCACTTTACCGCTGCAAATCAAAATTAGGGTTGAAAGCACATATATCTGCATAGCTATTAAATTTTTTAATAACCCAATTCACCCCCCTCTTGGGTTACTACATCTGGGCAACAATCTATATCTTTTTGTATTAGTTATAAATGAATTAACCAAATATATTCAAAATGATATCCCATGGTATATGTTATTTGTAGATGATATAGTGTTGATTGATGAAACTAAATTTGGAGTAAATGCTAAGCTAGAGATTTGGAGAGAGGCTTTAGAATCTAAAGGTTTTAAGATTAGTAGAACTAAAACTGAATACATGAAATGTAATTTTAGTGGGAGTAGAAATATAAATGAAGAAACATTGAAGATTGCAAGCCAAGAGATATCAAGGAGTGAAAAATTTAGGTATTTGGGATATATTATCTAGCAAGAAGGTGAAATAGGTAAAGATGTGAGTCCTAGAGTTAAAGCAGGATGGATTAAGTGGAGGAGTACTTTGGGAGTATTGTATGATCGGCACATTTCATTAAAATTGAAAGAAAAATTTTATAAAACTACTATTAGGCCAGCTATGCTATATGGAACAGAGTATTGGGCAATATTGAAACAACATGTGAATAAATTAATTGTAACAGAAATGCATATATTAAGATGAATATATGGTAAAACTTTAAAATATAGAATTAGAAATAAACATATAAGAGAAATGATAGGAGTAGCTCCAATTGAAGATAAAATGAGAGAAAATCGATTATGATAGTTTGGATATATACAACGTAGACTTTTATATGCTTCATTTAGAAAGAGTGATCTTTTAACAATTTATTGTAAGGATAAAGGTAGAGGTAGACTTAAACTAATATGGATAGAAATAATTAAAAAAGATATAACTATTTATAATTTAAATATCGACTTAGTCCTAAATGAAGCAGAGTGGAGGAAGCAGATTCATGTAGCCGACCCCATGTAGTTGAGAAAAAGGCATAGATGAGTTGAGTTGAGTTGAGGGTGTCATGAAATTGTTTACTTATTTCTTGTTCTGTAACTTCTTTTGGGAGGAAACTTAAAAGGGTGTCATCCTCTTCTGAATAAACAACTATTGCTCTGCTTCTTTCTGCTATCTGCATTTCCTTCTTGCAGTGCTTTTGTATTTGCGGTCTGCATTAAAACATGAATTACTTTTCTTCTTTGACTAAAGATTTCGAAGTCCTATCTTCCGTGGGATGCTTAAAAATGAAAAATACCAGCGGCTACTCGACCACTGAAGAGAAGAGAAAAAGCAAAAAATGGAGGGAACTCTGGAACACCAGTGGCTACTCAACCATCAAATAGAAGATAAAAAGTGTAGGCAAAAAGGTTGGAAGGAACTTTAGGTTTTGCTTTAAACTAAGGTATTCCAATTTTTTTTTTGTTTGCAGAAGAAGAAAAAATGACACCTTATTTCTAAAACATTCAAAGATCTTTTGAATGGCAAAAATGTTCTTTCTCATATGTGAAGAGATTACGAAAGTGGCAGGATCATGATTACGAATTTGCAAGTGATACGGTATCCCATTTTATCGCGTTAAGCCATATAAGATCCATCGGACTAATAAGAAGGAACGGTGCAGCTCATGTAGGATTTTTTGCACCAAAGGCTGTGCATAAAGACTCTCTCTTTAATTTTTTTTTGCAAGAATATATATAACTTTCTCTTGTGAATATTTTTTTAAAAAAAATAAAAGAAAGAAGTAGAGGCGACATAAAAGCACAGATTGACATGACCCGACTGGCCGAACGATCCGATGTATGTAGACTTAGGCACTGGGCCGTGCCTAGCACGGCATGGCCTAGGCCCGCCGGGCCACACCAAAAGACGGGCCGTGCCTAGCATAACCCAGTAATAAACGGGCGGTGCCAAGCATGGCCCGTCAAAAAAATTTCGACCTGGCATAGCACATGGCCCATTTTGGACCACGGGCCGTGTCGAGCACGACGCATCCGTGCCGGGCCAAGCATGGCCCATGGTGGACCATGCATGGCAATTTTTTTTACAAAATTGTTGGCTCAATCTTTTTTTTTAATAATTTCTATATTATTTTTTTTATAAAAAAATTTGTTGGCTCAGTCTCAGCCAAGTGATAGAGGATTGGGTTGGCACCTTTCAATAGTAGATATCTTATTGTCTCTTGTATTTTTTTTCTTTAGATGAAGTTACCGAGATAGTCTTGACCACCCAGAGACCCTTGGTGCTCAAATACATGGATAAGATCTCGCAGTTGCTGCAAATGAAATAATTGAGTTTTAATGCTCCTTTGTTATTTTCTTAAATAATATAATTTTTTAAGCAAAAATCATCCAAAGGTTGTTTTTAACTTTTTATACGTTTAGTTGCATAAAAATAGTTTCTTATATGTAATTAGAGGTGATCATGCATGAAAAAATACAAATTTGACTCTCATATCTTTAGAATGAAGATAAAATTATCAATGTAAAAAATTATAATTCTACTAAAATTTAAATTTTTTAAATTCATGATTTAAAAAATTTTATAAAACAATATTGCATTATGGAATGTCAAAATGTACAATAATAGCCCATAGTTTCAAAAACAGCACCAAATAACACAAAGTACTAAATTTTTATTGTATACTTATCTTATTAATATATATATATACATTCTTGCAAATAAACAAAAGGCATGGAGTTGATATTGTCATTTTAGTCAAAATAATAACAATGATAAAATTTTTAAAAAAATATTTTTCACATAGAATAATTAAAATTTTATTTATGAAACGATCTTCATTATGCATATGATGAAAATCAAATAAAAAATCTAGATGTATTAGCTTGGTGGAAGAGTGTTAGAAATCAATATCCTGTTATGTCTGCCATTGCATGGGATATTTTAGCTGTGCCGATGTCCATAGTAGCATCGGAATCCGCTCTCAGTACAGGTCAGCGTGTTCTTGACAAAAAGAAAAGTAGGATGGCTGGCGAAAAGGTTGAGATGCTTCTCTATTTCAAAGATTGGTTGGATGCTAAGGCGAGACTTCAAGATAAAGATGGACATGACTTAATCAGTGAAGATGATGATGCCACAAATACTACTTATGAGTGAGTCATCTCTATTTTTATAATTATATATTTTTATTTTTTTAATTGTTAAAGTGAGCCATCTCTATTTTTTTCGATCTTCCTTCCTTCATGTACTATTTTGATTTTAAATTAATAAACCTGTAGGGGTCTATACCAAATCCCTCACCATTAAAGTGGCTTCATAAATAAATTCCTTTATTCCTAATAAATTTTTAATTTATTAAAAAAATATTTTTTATTTACTTTTTTATCATGCCTTGATGGGTAGTGCCGACCTAGGCCTTTGTGGGCTGGCATGATCTAGGCCCTGATAGGCCGGCCCATCTTGAGCTGTGCCGTACCGAGCCGGCGGGCTGGATTTTTTGAGCTCGATACGGTACGACTTAATGAATTGTGCTGGTCTAGTATTGAATCCTGGGCTGGCACGGTCTAGGCCTTGATGGGATGGTCTGTCACGGGCTATGCCATACTGAACCAGTGGACCAAATTTTTTATGCCCGGTATGGTATGACTTAGGTAGTGTTTGAAATAGGGGATAAGAGGGGATATCCCCTGGATATCCCTTCTTATTCCTAAAAGCCATAACTATAAGGGATAGCTGGGAATAAAATTAACCAAAGGGATAATCCATGGTCATGGTTAACCATGGGATATCCCCTCAATTTATTCCCTAGAAAATGTAGGAATAGCTGGTTATCCCTCCAAATAAGAGTAAAAAAAAGTTATCCTATGGATTTACCTTTTTGCATTTGATATGATCAATGGGATAGCTAAGGAATATTCCTAGGGATAGTTAAGGGATAAACTCTATCCCATAAACTTATCCATGAATAATATTTTTTCTATCAAATGCTACCTTAATGAATCATGTTGGCTGATGCTAAACCGGACCGTATTAACCCATCTTGTTGGATCGCTGATGGTCCAGGTCCACCTTGTCCTCTAGGCGCTAACAGAATGAGAGGTGTGCGTTATCGGCAGCCAGAAAGGGTACACCAGGACTGGTCGTGCACAGCTTTCTTGCAAATTGATAGAACCAACCCACGTCATTGCAATCCGAATTTAATTTGTGCCGACCACATGCTTTCATTTGCTGATGCCCGTATATGACCATCGGCTAGGATTGAATCTTGCCATCTTTGCACTGACTTTATTAGTATACGGAGATGATGCACAAATATATCAAGAGCTTCAGCCCAAGAAAGAGGGAGGGATTCACGACGTAGAAATGTCTACTTGGCATCCATAGAGAATTGATTTGTGATCAATAGGTTGTGAGAGAACTAGAAAGGTGGGAAATCAATATTAGCGGAAGATCCCGCGTGACAAAGATCAAGAATTAGAGCTGACATGATGAATGTTAGATGTCCATAAAAGAGAGAGAGAGAGGAGAGAGTAAAAAAAAAAAGAATTAGTTTATTTAAAATCTGCATTTGAGAAATAATGGGCAAGAACGTGTGTTGGATAATTAGCAAGAATAGAAATATCTTTAAAAAAAATCCTTGGAATATTGCAATGGTCAAATTTTGAATTTACATCATTCTTGTCATAATAGCAGTCGTTGATAGCATGTTAACCGGTTCCAACGCCATTTAAGAAAAAGATAAGAAATCAATAGGCATTAATGACAGCTACTTCCTAAGGTCTTAGTATGTGTATGTATATATTGATTGTTCTTGTAGCATCTATCTAGCGTCAGCTGCCATGGAAGTTGAACAGGGGGCTCCATGATTTCACCCCTATTTAGTGGCAAGTCATTTAGCTACAGGAATTAGTCTCAGCCTTAAACTCACGTCTCCGCTGGATCGTAGCACAAGGCCTTGCCAAGTGTTTGGTCATAAAGTGCGTTTGATTCTTCCAGAGGTCTAACCCATTTGAACGTTTTGAGATCGCCCCAAAGTTACGGGAATGACGGGTTTGTGATTATATATTTAACGTTTTGATTGAGGCTTCAGCTACCGTGCTATTTAATACTTTTTCTCCCAAAATCATGCGTCAATCCCAATCTTTCAAGCCATCATTCATCAGTCTTTTACCCATTGCCATTATACCTTCTATTTACGACACCATCCGAACGCAGCAACCAAAAAAAATATAAAAATAAAAGAAATTCTTTAATTGAATAGGCAGAGAGAGAATGAGAGAGACGGTAGATTAACATAACATACATGCAAAGCGCTGTCATTAGATAAATTACAATGTATGATGATAACCAATCCAAATATGATGCAAGCCGTTTTTATTATAGTACGGTAGATTAATATAACAAACATGCAAAGCGCTGTCATTAGATAAATTACATTGTATGATGATAACCAATCCCAATATGATGCAAGCCGTTTCTATTATAGTCGCAAAATTGGACCGAACTAGCTGTTTAGCGTGATTGAACCAAGATTCAAAGACCAAATCGATTTAATTCTAAGATAAAACTCGATGGGTAAGACATTTAAAATAATTTGATCAACTTATTTGATTCATTTTTGAACCAATCAATTCATTCCAGGCCGAATTGGATCATAAATTTATTATATATTAATTTTAATTTTTTATTAAAATTTATTTTTTATTAATATAATATATGTTTATATTAATATGATTAATTGATGGTTTAATTGATAACTTGGTACCTGAAACAGTCGATGTCCGGACCGAAACCGACAATTATGGTTTTACGGTCTTCTCGATAAACAACTCAGTCTGCGTGTAAATTAAATCGGTTCGTGAGCTTTTTTTAATTTTTTTTTTTAAAAAAATTTACCTCCCGTCCAAAACGCAGAACTCACCCTGTATTAGATATCTTTTAAGGAATATGCTGTTGTCCTCTTTTATTTTATATATATATATATATATATATATATATATATTCGTGTGTGCGTTAATCCCTCGTGGCTCATCCTCCTTTTCTCATCCTTCCCCTTCTGTTTTTTTTTTTTTTTTTCTCTCGGTTCTTCCTCATCTCGCCCGTCCAACACTCCCGTCACTTCCCCCTCGCGCCTCCACCCCACAACCCCTTCCACAAACCAAAATCTTTATATATATATATATATTTTTCGTGGAGTGGGCGAGAAAGATTTGAGCGTAGGGACGCGCTGGTTTGGATGATGACCGGGGACCTCCCCTTCCGCCGCTGACCTCCGGCCGATTCCCCCTTCGGATCTCCCTCCACCTCCAGTCCTTCCCTCCTCCTCTTCCTCTCCACTCGCCGTCCGTCCGTCCGTCCGTTCTCGCTTTCTCCCGAATTCCTTCGGAATTCCTCTTCTTGAAGCTTCTTGATTCGTAGAACCCACCCCTGCCACTTCATCATCCTCCTTGATTCGTCACCCGCGTCGTTTCCGGGAGATGGCGGCGGCGGCCATCCGATTCAGATCGGCCTAAGGATGTCGGGCGCGGCCCAGGCAGTGGTGGAGCAGCACGTCGGCTTTCCCGCGAAGATGGCCGCCGAGGGCGATCAGCGGCGGTCGGACGGCGGGTGCAACCCGGTGCGGAAGCCGGGGCCCGTCTCCATGGACCACGTCCTTCTCGCCCTGCGCGAGACCAAGGAGGAGCGGGAGGTCCGGATCCGGAGTCTCTTCAACTTCTTCGACGCGGCCGGCCTCGGCCACCTCGACTACGCGCAGATCGAGGCCGGCCTGTCGGCCCTCCGCATCCCCGCTGAGTACAAGTACGCCAGGGATCTTCTCAAGGTCTGCGATGCTAACCGGGATGGCTGGGTCGACTACCAGGAGTTCCGCCGCTACATGGACGACAAGGAGCTCGAGCTCTATCGCATCTTCCAGGCTATCGATGTCGAGCACAACGGATGCATTTTGCCCGAGGAGCTATGGGACGCACTCGTCAGGGCAGGTAAGATATCTTTACTAAACAAGAAAAACAAGAAGGGGGAGTTTCTCGGACGCATATAGATGTCGAAACTTGACAACGGGTCCAATCAGAGATTAAAACTTTAGTGGCAGATTATGGAGAGTGTGTATAAAAACTGGCAGTGCCTACCAGATCAAGCTATATTGCTATTATTTTTTATGAAATTGCAGATCAAATAGTTGACCTTTAGGAGAAACTATGGCAGTTTCATACTTCAGTTGCATGATGCTGGAGACTGGAACCTTTTTTTTTTTTTCATTCAGGTATTTCAAGTATGGAAGAAATGTTAATTCATCATATTCAAATTCTTGCGTGCATTCTTAGACATATGAAACTTGCTAATTGGTCAGTCATGGTAGTTTTTAGGTGAAATTAACCATGCTAGGTCTTTTTTTGTATACTAAGCATGTGAATTTCAACGTCAAATACATTGTGCCAATGATTAGATTGCATAGTTATTTGATTCATAGGAAGATCCATGATGAATGATATCATGACTTGTTTCAACTTAGAAGGTTGAATTTAGGTGATGTTGCCCGAATGCATTTGTGGATGAAGTTCAAATGATCATATATTAATCTTTTGCTGGTTCTGAATATTCCAAAATCTTCTTAAATCAGTTATTCATGATTAACTTTCCGAGACATCTTTCCCAGCATATCTTGCCTGAATGAAGAGAAACTTCTAAAAGAAATCATTCAGGCGAGTAGCATTTTTTATTTTTGTTTTTTATCATCAAAGCATTACTGAAGGCTAATCCTCCAGTGATATGATGCTGGCTGGATGTATACATTTGAAGTTTGCTAGGGTGGTTGATGAATTAGCAATCTTGTAGATGCTATATTATGATTCATAGCTGCAAATTATCAAGCAGATTACCAGTAAAGTAAATATATGGTTTCACAGGGATCATAGATGCTTCTTCATTCTCCCCCATTAGTTCTGGTACAGTTGATTATTCATTTTGTTTAGCCATAACTAGTAACAATAGAATAACCAGGTATGCAAGGAAAATGAAAGTGTGAAAATATAAGATCTGGAATTCTCAAGATGAAAGACCACAGAACTTCAAGCTAAGGGCATTCACATGTGAATACGTGCACTTCCAATGCTTGTTACCTTTATTTATTTTGAGTTGCTTCAGTCAAAGTGGATTTTCTTCAAGTTTATGAGATTTTTAGGTGTTAAAGTAGGTCCAGTGTGGTGTTTCATATGAAGAGAGCCATTGTGAATACTGGCTATGCATGCTTGTGAATTTGGAAATCCTAGCAAGAGATACCATGAAGTAAAGTAACCTGCTTCCTGTTGGCTTCTCCTTTGATAACAACTCTTTCAGCCAACAGGATGGGATCTTAACCAATTGGCATTTCAGATGTCATAAAACATTAACCTACTTGTCTTGGAAATACTTGTTTTATTAATTAGCACGAGGCATGGATGATGCATATTGTTTATTCAGAAGGAAGGAGCATATAATGGATGTCTGTGATCCCCCCAATCATGATTATTGGGAGTAGATTTGGTAAATATACACTATCTATTTTATCTACTCCTTTTTCTTTTTTAGTTATTTTATCAAAGAGTGAAAATGGAGGAGTTTATGTACCCAAAGAAGAGTTAGTTTGCGAAGGGAAGTGAGGACACAATCTCACATGCAAAAATTTATCTAAATTAGGCTTTTGCATTTTGTGGTAGAGGATCTCTTCTACATTTTCTGTCAACAAATTCATCTGTTGTTTCACTTTTAAACAAACATGGAGAGAGAAGAAAAGGGATGCCTACTTTGATTTTTCTTCTTGTTTGTGGATTTCATCTCATAAACCAAGCCGGTCGTATTTTTGCAGGAATTGAAATTGATGATGAGGAGCTTGCCCGATTTGTAGAGCATGTTGACAAGGATAACAATGGGATTATAACTTTTGAAGAATGGAGAGATTTCCTTCTACTTTATCCCCATGAAGCAACCATTGAGAACATTTATCAGTACTGGGAGAGAGTATGCCTTGTTGATATAGGTGAGCAGCTGTTATTCCAGAAGGTATAAGTAAGCATGTGAATGCAAGTAAGTATTTGATTGCGGGAGGAGTAGCTGGAGCAACTTCCCGTACAGCTACTGCTCCTCTTGATCGTCTTAAAGTGGTTATGCAAGTGCAGACAACATGTGCACACATTATTCCAGCAATAAAGGACATATGGAGAGAGGGTCGTTTCTTGGGATTTTTTAGGGGTAATGGCCTAAATGTGATGAAGGTTGCACCTGAAAGTGCAGTAAGATTTTACACATATGAGATGCTAAAAGATTTCATTGTCAAAGCCAAAGGAGAAGATAAGAGTGACATTGGCGCTTCTGGGCGTCTATTGCTGGTGGTTTAGCAGGTGCAGTGGCACAAACTATAATTTATCCCATGGATCTTGTGAAAACAAGACTGCAGACTTATGCATGTGAAGGCGGAAAAGTTCCTAATCTTGGTACATTATCAAAAGATATATTGGTGCATGAAGGGCCTCGAGCTTTCTATCGAGGCCTCATTCCATCTCTTCTTGGAATTATCCCATATGCTGGCATTGATCTTGCAGCATACGAGACCTTGAAAGATATGTCTAAAACATATATTCTTAAAGATAGTGGTAAGTTTGTTAATGTATTATTATTCATACTTCTTTATCACTTATTGTTTTTCTTTTATGATGCCTTTACACTAGGAAATGATGCGTCATATTCTGAAAATTTTGTGTTTTATGTAGAACCTGGCCCACTTGTGCAACTGGGTTGTGGCACCATTTCCGGAGGTCTTGGAGCAACATGTGTTTATCCCTTGCAGGTTATTAGAACAAGGTAAGCATGCATTTGATTGCAGGTTTGGGTCTGGTGTTTATGGTTAATGCTTCAGCATTCCTCTCTGAATTTTCATTACAGTTAACTGTATTGTTAATGTGCAGAATACAAGCCCAGCGCCCCAATTCAACAACTGCATATAAAGGAATGTCTGATGTCTTCTGGAGAACCCTTCAACATGAGGGCTTTTCAGGATTCTATAAAGGACTTCTCCCAAATCTGCTCAAAGTGGTTCCATCTGCAAGTATTACTTATCTTGTTTACGAGACCATGAAAAAAGCCTTTCTCTTGATTAAGGGAATCTATAATCTTGCCTGGTAGCCACCACTATTGACATGGCTGACTATAGAGTTTATGATGATGATAACGAGGATGAAGTTACTGATTAATTAGGTGACATGATTGTTTTGATTATGTGATGGTATTTTCCCTTCAGGATATGATGTAAAGGTTGTTTTAGCAACTCTCTTTGCAATGCTATTTGGAACAAATAAGAATGAGATTCCTGAGGGTTATCTTCAAGGCCTGACATTGGACTTTAAGGTAATATTCCCCTTCTTCTCGGCTGCATTCCCATATACCAATAACTATATATTTACTTAAATTTTTCTCAGCATATGAGTTTTTCTCAGTATATGAGTTCTAAGTGTATCTATATATTTGACCAAATACACAGTTTTACTTCTTTTAAGAATCAGTATTCTTTGGGTTGTGCCTTATTAATAATGTGCATCACAATTAGAACTTTTGTAGAAAGAAAAGAGAGAGGAGACAGAAATATTACAGCTTTAGAAAAAATTCTTATATAGCCTTGCTTTATAGATAAAAAATACGTATATTCAGGCCATAGCTATTCCTTAATGAGGGTGTGTGCTTTAGAGTCTTCCCCTTATTGTGCACATTAATTAGCTTTTGAGCATCGCAATACTGTGATTTCATGCATGTAAACATGTTACAATATGCCATTTGTGATGTCAATGTGGACTGAGGCCTTCTTTATCTTTTCATGCAAACATATTTGAAGGTTTTGGGTGCAATTTAAGACTCCTTTTTAGGCTATTTCTTAATACAAATATTGGTGTTTATGTCAGAAAATTGTGCAAGGTGTGATTCTTTGACTTCCAATTTATAAGATACAATCACTTTATGCATGCATGCGTGTATTTATTTATACATGCATGCAGAACTTTATTTTCTGTTAATATCAACAAGCCAAAATTATACGTGCTATCTGGAAAATACATGGGTTAAACCCAAGAAAAAAGAAAAAAAGAGGATAATCTCTATTCAAACATCAAAACACTAATCCTTATGCACTGGAGGATGAAGACATGTTTGTTACATAACAATGTGTCTAGAGTTCCTTTACAGTGTTTCTTTATAAGCTTTAGTAATATAATCTGTTAGAGCTTGGAACTAAGTAGAATTCTTTTAAGTTTTGAGTTCTGAGATTCTAAATTTTTTCTCTATAAACCCAGGTTATTTATTTAGAAAAATCTTGAGAAGTATAAATTCTGGAATATGTGCCAATTCAGGACCAACACCATGTAGCCAGGTAGAATCAAGGCAGCCTAGCCTTTTGATATCTTCATCATTTACATATTAATATTTGTGATGAGGTGTAAAACTTATTCAATGGTTGGAAGATTGGAAGGCAAAACTTAACATCAAAGGTATCTTTATAAAGATTCCTTGCATATCTTTCATGCTTCTAAAAGTTCCTCTTTTTTGGCTCTAAATGGACAGAGAATGTGAGTGTGCTTTGCTCTCAGTAGACTCTTCATTGTTGATAGATTTAGGAAAATCACATCTACAAGCTCCTTAGTGATTGTTAATGTATTTCTTTTAGTGGAGTACAAGGGGCACTGGAAATGAAGTTCCAAGAGTGGCTTCGATGCTTTCAGTTGCAAAGAAGTTGCTATGATGGTAAGGATGGAGTGAATCAACCTAGTTGAGCTATGTTATCCTGCATGGGAAACTGTGTATGAAGAGAGAGCAAGCTCCTAAACTGTGCTGGTTTACATTTGGTGTGGCACCTGTGATTCTGCCAAATATAGCACTGTGAGGATTTGATGTGTTAACTGTTTATGGGAACCTTTGGGATGAGGAAATTAAGGAACTTGGTGTCTTGATCTCTGACTATTATATGTTAGTTCTCTTTGTTGGGGCTGAAGATTTGAAAGATGAAAAATGCAAAGAATGGTTCTGAGAGAAATCTATCTATATCATATTTGCTTGATGGTGTGCATGAATTTGAATTATACAAATTTATCTAAAAATTTTGTCTCTCAAAAGATCCAAGCTTTAGTTTTATTTCAATTGGATTCGACTCTTGCATGTGACAAACTTCCAGAGAGGGGTTGAGATATTTATTGTGGATACCAAAAAGATATGTTCGTTGCAAATACCTAAAGACATTTGGGTTGACATTTTTGTTCTTGAACATTCTTAGTCTTTTTTTGATTCCATATCCATGCATGCGTTTGCGTGGGAGCATCTGTGCATGCATGCATGTCTTGCGCACATATTTTTGAATGGCTGGCAAGCTGACACGATTCCCTGCAAACACTCTTTTTAATGTGCACAGGACATCCATTGTACACTCGCATGCAACACATGCGCATGTATGTGCGCGCGCGCAGAGAGAGAGAGAGAGAGAGAGAGAGTTAAATCATGTCTTACTGGCACAGTTCCACTGTAGATTTTAGTGAAAGGATTTTGCTCAATTAAATAATTTGTCATGGTTCTAATTTTGTCAGATATCAAATAGATTAATGAAGAAAAAAGAATAGCATTCATATTTCATTCCCATGGCCATGTTTTTGCATGCATATGCTTGTGCTGCTTTCTATTTCTTTAGTTGCTGCATGTTTAATTTGTCAAGTTTTCAGAAGTCTTCATGAGCTGACGTTCCTTGCTCGAATCTTGGGAATTTAATAAAAATGAAGTGATGATAAGCAAATCTTGATTGATAATTTGAGATGCTAGTATTAATGATATGAATGAATTCATTTCTTTACTGCTTGTAGCGTTCAAATACTGCTCCTTGGAGACATGAAAAATTAAAAGCACTTGTATTAAACAAGAATATTATTTCAATGTTAAAAATCTGTTAAATGTTTGCCATTTCAGTCGTGGATTGCTAGTTTATATTTCTGAGATAACTTGTCCTTCAGTTTGTGAAGATATAACAATCTGCTTGCTTTATAACTGCAAGTCTCGAATTTCCTACCTAGGAGTCTTATGGCATAAGGTGGGCACTATCAATAGCTAGCGGCATGATGAACCGTTGACTAGTTAGCCTTGTCAGGAGTCTCTGTAAGATTGTTATTGGAATTTTCATGGATCAACTTCAGCGACAATCATCTCTCTGCTCCAGTTTGCTTTCTTTGTTGATCATGGTTTTTTGCTTTCTCTACTGTATGTTGGTTATAGTTTCTTGACATCTTAAGAATAAGCTTGAACTGTTACAATGATTTTGATAGGCATATGATGATATTGATGAAATTTTGTTCCATTAGGAGGAAAATGGTTTTTCATTGAACTGATATGGTTGATAGCAAGCGATGTCTTCCTTATTCTTGCACTATTCATGCTGGATGCACCAAGTCATATGTTGGTATTCATGATTAGTTCTGTATGATAATGTTTGCCATCCATGCAAGACAACAGCAGGCGTGCCATACGTTGCCAAGTCTTCATCCCCTCCCACGGCTACATGATGTTGATCATTAGCTTAAGCTAATGGCGATTGGTGCAACTTTGAATTAGGAAGATCTACCTTGCCCATTCCCATTGTTGCCAGTGTCCTTTTGTAGCAATTGACTATACTTTTGTATTATTTCAATTTTTTTTTTTAAAAAAAACCTTGCTGTGTAATTTGAATATGGAGGGATCATCATGTTTCAGAGAGTTATTTTTCTACTTGATTTTTATTTATTTGAATCTAGATATTTCAGATTCTCGAACTTTTTGACTTTTGTGCTTACATCTTTTGGATTTTCTTCTTGCAGTGAACGGCCTTTTCTAAAACAGTTTAAAGAGGTCAAATTCTGTTCGTCCATGACGTTTGGCTTCCAAGAGCATGTTTAACACTACTATTGTATGGTATGATACATGCATAGAGGCTATTCTGAATTATATTTCAAGTAATTCGCGGCTGCTCCTCAAGTTGGTAAGGACCCAGCCGATTCCATACATGATACCCTTGCAATAGGGTGCCGATAACATTTTTATATATTTCTCTTGAAATGTCACCTGAAAAAAGCATTATAGCCTTTCCATTAAGAATTCCAGAATATCCGTGGGGTTGATTCGGATTATTCTTTTTTCTGTTGTATACAGCAGCAATTTCATTGTGTTTTCAAACTTTTTTGTCCAGGACAATTTGGCGGAATCTGATTACATTGGAGCTGAATCTAATTCATTATTTAACATCAATTAGTTATATTACGAGAGTATACAGCAAAACTCAAACCGCTAGGTTTTGACGATTTCGAGAGAGGCGGGAAGAAGTAAATAATAAACCGTAATATGGGGAGTAAAAACTTTTGCCAAATAGCGAGAGCTGAAACCAAGCGGGCAGCTTATAAGGTTTCTCTTTAGCAGGCTCCGGAACCAGTTTTATCTTCGGAAATGTTGGCATCCTGTCTTGTTCATTTGTTTTTGTTTTTGTAATTTTTTTTTTTTTTTTGGCTTTTTCATTCTTGTTTGCTATTTGGAGGTAAAAACACTAAGACTCCAAGAGTACAATTAGGCAAACGACAGAAAGGGATTGGAGACCTTTTGTTACGCCATCTCCTAACAGGGCATCCAACATAAATCGTAGAAGACAAATAGATTTGGTCCATCTGCTGGCATCTCTTTTTCTAAGCCATTTGTGCAGACCCATCTGCTGGCATCTCTGGGGCTTAAAGGCTTGAGGGCCTGATATCCTTTGAAAATGAAGCCCTAACAATAACTACTCCCTGATCACTTGCCTTCCCGATTCCAGACGGCAACGTCGCGGTAGCTAGGACCTGGGGGAAGAAAGGCAGTGCAGCGGCGGAGTATATGGTGATCGGGAGTGAGCATCATCATTTGGGGCTTGATTCGATATACGTGCAAGTCAGGGTTCTTCACAAATTGCTTAGAGGTTATCTTCATAATTTTAAACTTCAGGGCTAGGGCCTGGGCTTCTAGCGTGTGAGGATCAGTTAGGTTTAGGGGTTGGGTTTCGTGGTTATAATGCCTTCATTTTACAATTTTTTTTTTTTTTTTTTGTCTTGAGGAGGAGGTTGTAAATCCCCTTTAGATTGGGGACGTACAGTAGCCTTACAGTGAAAAAGAGGTCGTATATCTGAAAATTGCATTGCAGAAAGGTTTTTTTTGCGTGAGAAAGGTTTTTGTGCACCAGCATGGTTTAGATTGTGCATTATCTGTATGAGGTTGTATGTATCAGGGATAATTTTTTCTTTTATGCACGGTAAAGCATAATGGAGGACTTTTTCATTGCGCCTACCTTTTTTTTGGATTAGCTCGGAAGTTTTCGGAAGGTTGGTCCAAGCCCAGCTCTTGAGCAACTCTACTCTATTCTAGTTTCACGCTTGTTTGATTCTCCTCTTTGCTCAGAAAATATTACATACATGATAAATTGTCCCCAGCCGACGAGTTTATATTCTTCAACACTATTTGAATCAATACTACAATAGAATTGAATCGAAATGAATTTGTGATGGAATGTACATATTTGGAATAAATTTAAAATGTTAGGATTCAACTGGATTCTATTGCTTGAAATGGCTAGGAATGAACTGAATCTATATAAGATTCTATAGTTATTTCATTTTAATTTTAAAGATCCGGCCCAAATCCTCCTTACCATAATGTTCATGTTATTGCTACGTGATGGGGCCATTGAGCCTCATGGGCAGCAGTAATCTCTCTAGGGTCGGATCCAGTCGGCTCTCGGGTCTGTCTTGGCCACTAGAGTCGGTCATGAACAGTGCTCGGCCTCCTCAGCCTCGGCAATGAATAATGCTCAGCCCCTCAGCCTCGGCCTCGGCCATGAACAGTGCTCGGCCATGAATAGTGTTTGGCCCCCTCGGCCTCGGTCATGAACAGTGCTCGGCCCCTCGGCCTCAGCCATGAATAGTGTCGGCCATGAACAGTGCTTGGCCTCCTCGGCCTTAGCCATGAACAGTGCTCGGCCCCCTCGGCTTTAGCCATGAACAGTGCTCAACCCCTCAGCCTCGGCCATGAACAGTGATCGGCCTCTTCCCCTCGACCATGAATAGTGCCATGCAAATGTTCACCCACGGCCTTCTCTCGAGCTCATCCAAGGGCATGAACAGTGCCATGCACGTGCTTATAATCAATACTCCATGAGGGATAGAGCCAGCTTCAACTCCAAATTTCATCTTCTGCCTCAGTAGCTACACTTTAAGGCCCATGTGCCTGACTTATTGCTCATCACTGTCCATACAGGACAGCGGAAGGGTAGCGTGGGGGACACGTTTGGCAAGTGCTGTAACGGTCGGTCACATCCTGCAGCAGCCTACAACAGTTGTCCAAACCAAATAACACCTGTCAACCAACTGCAGCCAGCTACTCTGACGGGACACAACCTGCAACTCTATCAAATCACATGAAGGTCATCCGCACTGTGCTGCCCCCATCATCAATGCTCTGACAAGTGATTATGTTCAAAGACTGGCAGGCTCTAAGCACTAATAAAATGGGTTAGAGGGCTCCCCGACCAGGTAATTGATAACTCACCACACTCCTAAACGCTCATCCTTGCTCACAGAGAGCACGGCTCTATGCCTCTCTCTCTCTTCTCTCTTTCGGGCTTTCTCAAGCTCACGGCTATTACCCAGAGCATTGACTTGAGCGTCGGAGGGTTCCCATCGGAATTTTCGGTCCCTGGGACTTTTTGTAGGCTCCCAGGTGCGAGGAGCTCACCAGAGGATCCCGGGCTCGCTGGAGGAGGTCATCGGATGCTCGTGGACGTTCGAGGATGGTGATTTGGCATCAACAGATTGGCGCGCCAAAAAGGGAGGAGAAAGTAGAGTTATGTGACACTAAGCTACAAGCCCTCACTCCCTCTATGACAACAATTAATGGTGGATAAAAAAGATGATGATGACAAAGACCCAAGAGGCTTCTGCCAGTAACGCAGGGAGGGCACCCTCAACGAGCTGAGCAACAGGAGGCCGGCTCTCAGTTCCATCATCGCCACTACCTCAGGCCACTCAGGCAAAATAGCATGCCACCCTCATCCTGCAAATTCATACATTGACGACAGTTGTCCAAAAGCTCCAGAAGCAATATCTCGCGGCCACACAGCAGCCAGCAAGAGCTTCCGCTCCCTCTTTAGTTGCTGCTCAGGCCAGCCATCATCCATCCCGCGGAAGATCTCCCGAGCAAGAGGCTCACCATCATCAAGCTCATCAGCATGATCATATTCAAGCTCAAAAGAAAGAGCTCACTAGCAAGAGGACCACCGCTCGTCGCCCAAACGGCCTCCTCTCCTACGAATGACGACGCGGGGGAGGCCCAAGCAAGGGCGCCAGCACCTCCACTCTAATCAACTTGCTTCCCAAGGGCAGACCATTAGTGGGCTGATGTATCTAAATCAACAGGAGGAGGAGACAAATTTTTCAAAGGCACTTTACAATGACAACCTTTTCCACTCAGATAGTCGTAATCCACGAGGCGTGTGACCCAGAGGCTATCTTCGGTCGACAAGGAGCTGATCGGCGCTCCTCCCCGGCCACTTTTTTCTCCCTCCAAACCATCCACATCAAGTGCCACATCATCATCATCACCTGGCACATCTTTCTGGATGGGTTCCCTCTAAGAAGCAAGGTCCTAGTGTTGACCTAATTATTGATTTTGATGATTAATAAAAGACATGAGTATATTCACTATGTTTCTGATAGATTTAATAAGTGTTTCAGAGATTAAAAATGTTTAATTAATCAAAAGGAATAAAGAAATAAGTTTTGAATCAAAATGTTAAAAGAATTTTTAAAGTTCAGAGCTTGGAGTCGACACCCAAATAGTCAGGAGCCGACCCCAAGGCATATCAGAAGATTTCTAGATTTTTGGCACAGTCTGGAGTCGACACCCAGAGTTTCGGAGCCGACTCCAACCTGAAATACAGAGAAGGGCATTCTGTTTCAGTTTCCGGAGCTGATACCTAGAATTTGGGAGCCGACACCTGAGAGTTCGGGAGCCGACACCTGAGAGTTCGGGAGCCGACTCTAACCTGAGAACAGAGAGCGTGTTTTTATGAACATTTCTGGAGCCGACACTTTTGGATTGCGGAGCCGACTCCCGAAAGCGACGAGCCGACACTTAACTTGGAGCCGACTCCTCAACAACTTTTTATTTGCTATTTTTGGTTACCCGATTTGGAGCCGACACCTGAAAAGTTGGAGCCGACTCCAACCTGTCAGGAACAGATTTTTATTTGTCAGAATGGACTCCAACGGTAAGATTTCTTTTTACCTAACCTCTAACGGCTATTTTTCTTTGTGTGTAGAAAGATTCAAGCATCTCACAACGGCTATATTTCCCACCTAAACTTGGATTAAGATATCTATAAAAAGGGGGAACTGTCCTTTAAAAAAAAAGAGAAGAGAGACTGAAAAAATACGAAAAATCTTGAGAGAGAAATCAAAGAGAAAAGACTCAGAGCTCAAATCCATCAATCCAGAAAGTTCAAAGAGAAATCCAAAGCTTTCAAGTTCAAATCAAGGAGATTTCCATCATTAGAAGAAAGAAAGCAAAAGCCCTAAATCCTCAACTTCTCAACTGCAAATTTCAGTGAAGAATCTGAGCTAAAGGCCTTGATTCAATCTTTCAAAGGAGAAGAGGAAAAGAAGAAAAGCATAATTAAAAGAGCTTCAAACAGGCTTTTCTATCCTTGTTTATTTTATTGTTTATTTGCTAATTTAAGGAGCTGTTGTGTATTCAAAACTTTATTTTTCATTATTGTTTGCTAGTTCAATCGGGGGATTGAATTAGTGGAGGTAGTATACCTCGGTACAAGCTAAGGATAGCTTGTGTTAGGGTTGTGTGCTGGTAAGCCCGAGTAAAACCAGCTGGGTTCGTTGTGATCCCGGAAAACAACAAGTTTGAGTTGTGAGCTTGTAAAACAACTCGGCTGTAATCTAGAGAGATTATAGTGTGGACCCAAGTGATCTTGGGAGTGGACGTAGGTGTTTTGCACCGAACCACTATAAAATTTTGTGTTTGCCGTGCCTTATTTTCTATCTTCTCTCTTTTATTTGTGTTTTGCATTTTATCTCACACTTGCACATCTAATTTAAATAAAGTTAAAAGTTAAATTTTTAAGAAACCCAATTCACCCCCCCCCTCTTGGGTTGCCATCTGGGCCAACAATTGGTATCAGAGCAAGTGCTCATTTAGAATTTGATCTCACGATCAAGGGCTAAAGATCCATATGGCAACACAAAGTGGTCTTTTTGCTGAAGGTCATTCTACGAATAGACCTCCACTTTTTAATGGCCAAACTATTCTTATTGGAAAGCTAGAATGAGGATATTCATTCAAGCTTCTGATTATGAGCTTTGGGGTGTTATATTAATGGACCTAGTACACCCACACACCTTATTGATGGCACTTGTTCCTAAACCCGAAAGGGATTGGAATGATAATGATAGGAGAATGGCTCAACTTAATGCTAAAGCCATTAATATTTTATATTGTTCCTTAGATTCAAATGAATTCAACCGAATCTCAACTTGTAATTCCGCAAAAGAAATTTGGGATAGGTTGGAAATTACACATGAAGGAACAAACCAAGTAAAAATCAAAATAAATATTTTGGTTCATAAATATGAATTGTTTACAATGGAACAAACTGAAACCATCACATGCATGTTCACTAGATTCACTGATATTGTGAATGGTTTGAAAAGTCTTGGTAGAGTTATACTAATGCTGATCTTGTGCGCAAAATTCTTAGGTCATTACCAAGATCGTGGGAAGCAAAGTCACTGCAATCCAAGAAGCAAAGGACCTCAATGCACTACCTTTAGAGGAGCTTCTAGGATCCTAATGACCCACGAGTTGACAATGAAGCAGCATGTTGAGGAGGAAACAAAAAGAAGAAAACTTTGCCCTCAAACTGCAGAAATGGAAGAGCAGCAGTGATGAGTGAATGATGAAGATGATGAGGAAACTGCTCTCTTGGCCAAGAAATTCAGAAGATTTATGAGAAAAGGCCCTTCCAAAAAAAAAATTTGGAAAAAGGAGGAAGGAGAAAAAGAAAAAGAAAAAGAGAAAGACCCCTTATATGTTATGAGTGTAAAAAGCCAGGGCACTTTAGATATGATTGTCCTTTTGAAAAAGCCTACAAGAAAAAGAAGAAAGCATACATGGCAACATGGTCTGAAGAATCTCCTCTTCGAAGAAGAACAAAAGGAAGTTGCCAATATTTGCTTCATGGCCAACGACGACGACGACAATGAGGTAAGTTCTGAAACTCAAATGATTTACTTTGATGAAATGTTTGAGCTTTCAATGAACTTATGATTGATTTTAAATTAAAAAGAAAAAATTTTTTGAAAAATGATAATTTAGTTTAGTAAAAGAAAAATAAAACTTAACTAATGAAAAGAAAGAAAGAAAAAAGAATTTTTAAAAGAAAAGAATCAAAATGAAAATTTTTTAAAGAAAGAAGTTATAAATATAAAAATATGTTGAGAAATTTACTTAGTCAACTAAACTTAACATGATTAGATAGTCAAAAAGCTGTTTTTGACAAAGCTGGTTAGGATATAACACACAAGAAACAAAATCTTAAAGAATATTTTTGTAAAAGCCAATAAAAATATAACTTGTTTTAAATGTAATGAAAAAGGTCACAAATCCTTTGAATGCAAAACATTAAAAAACAACAAGTTAAATATTAAAGCTAAGAAAATATGGGTTCCGAAAGGAACAATTTTTATTGCTACTAACCATGAAGGACCCAAGAAAGCTTGGGTACCTAAGCATAAAGTTTGATGATATTGCAGGAATGTCTTGTAGCCAAAAGATCAAAGAAAAAGTGGTATCTTGATAGTGGCTGCTCAAGACATATGACGGGTGACAAAGAGAATTCATCACCCTAGAAGAAAAGAAGGTGGAGTTGTGACGTTTGGCGATAACGGTAAAGGTCAAATTATGGGCCTTGGTAAAGTTCGCATAACTCCATCTATATTATTGATAATGTACTTTATGTTAATGGTTTGAAGCATAATTAATTAGCATAAGTCAATTATGTGATAAAAATTTAATGTTTCATTTAAATCTTCTATATGCACTGTAACTAATTCTATTGATGATAGCATTGTATTTACTGGTTATAGACATGGCAATGTTACTTAGTTGACAAAAATCTAAGTAGTCATTGCCTAATTGCTGACAATGCTAACATAAATGAAATTGGTTGGTTGTGGCATCGTAGATTAGGTCATGCAAGCACACACCTTATTTCAAAACTAATTAAAATGGATTTAGTTAAAGGATTACCTAAATTAGATTTTGAAAATAATAAAATATGTGATGCATGTCAATTTGGAAAACAAACTAGAAGTTCTTTAAATCTAAAAACATTGTTTCAACTTCTAGGGGACTAGAGCTACTTCACATGGACCTTTTTGGACCAACTAGAACCACAAGTCTAGGAGGAAAGAAATATGGTCTAGTGATTGTAGATGATTATTCTAGATATACTTGGGTAATGTTTTTAGCTCACAAAGATGAGACTTTCTCGATTTTCCTGAAATTCTTCAAGAAAGTCACAAATGAGAAAAACACTACTATAGTATCTCTAGAAGTGATCATGGAACAGAATTTGAAAATCACTTATTTGAAAATTTCTGCACTGAAAATGGAATTAATCATAATTTTTCAGCCCCTAGGACTCCACAACAAAACGGTGTAGTTGAAAGAAAAAATAGAACTCTAGAAGACATGGCCCGTACCATGCTATGTGAAAGCAACTTACCAAAGTATTTTTGGGCGGAAGCAATTAACACAGCATGTTACATCTTAAACAGAGCTTTAATAAGACCAATATTAAAGAAAACACCTTATGAATTATGGAATGAAAGAAAACCAAATATAAAATACTTTCATGCATTTGGATGTAAATGTTTCATTCATAATAATGGTAAAAACAACTTAGGAAAATTTGATGCTAAATCTGATGAAGGAATTTTTCTAGGTTATTCAACAACTAGTAAGGCATATAGAATCTTTAACAAGAAAACCTTAGTAGTTGAAGAATCCATTCATGTAGTTTTTGATGAATCTTTAGCAACTGATCTGAAAAGATTGATGATGAGGAAGATACAAACATAATTGAAAAAGATCTTGAAAAACTTAATATTGAAGTATCTTCTGATCATGAACAAGAGCTAAAGATGATGATTCACATAAGGACGATGATGTTATTGATCATAATGATGTAGATCTTCCAAGAGACTGGAGATATGCTATAGTCATCCTAAGGAATTGATTATAGGCGATCCATCTCAAGGAATAAGGACTAGATCATACATGAGAAATATTAGTAATCATCTTGCATTTGTATCACAAATTGAACCTAAAACTATAGAAGAAGCTGAAAAAGATAATAATTGGATGTTAGCTATGCAAGAAGAACTAAATCAATTTACTAGAAATAATGTTTGGACCTTAGTTGAAAGACCTAAAAACCATTCAGTAATAGGATCAAAATGGGTTTTAGAAATAAACTAGATGAAAATGGCATAGTAATTAGAAACAAAGCTAGATTGGTTGCTAAAGGATATAATCAAGAAGAAGGTATTGATTTTGATGAAACCTTTGCACCTGTAGCTAGATTAGAAGCCATTAGACTTATTACTTGCATTTGCATGTCATATGAACATTAACTTATTTCAAATGGATGTAAAAAGCGCATTTTTAAATGGATTTATTAATGAAAAGTTTATGTAAACAACCACCAGGTTTTGAAGATCACGAGTTTTCAAATCACGTTTTTAAATTGCACAAAGCTTTATATGGTTTGAAACAAGCACCTAGAGCTTGGTATGATAGGTTAAGTAAATTTTAATAGAAAATGATTTTACAAGAGGAAATGTTGATAAAACTTTGTTTTTGAAAAGAAAATAAAGATTTACTTGTAGTACAAATATACGTAGATGACATTATTTTTGGTGCTACTAACGAATCTCTTTGTCAAGAATTTGCAAAGTTGATGCAGGGAGAATTCGAGATGAGCATGATGGGAGAACTCAACTTCTTCCTTGGACTCCAGATCAAACAATGCAAGAGGGAATCTTTATCAACCAAACCAAATACACAAGAACTACTCAAAAAGTTTGGTATGGAAACAATGAAACCCCTCGGAACTCCAATGAGTCCTTCATGCAAGCTGGACAAAGATGAAGAAGGTAAGAAAGGTTGATCAAAAGTATTATCGAGGTATTATCGGATCCCTTCTTTATTTAACAGCAAGTAGACCAGATATATGTTTTCAGTATGTTTATGTGCTAGATTTCAATCTGAACCTAAAGAATCACATTTAATAGCTGTTAAAAGAATTTAAGATATCTAAATGGAACAAAAATGTAGGTTTATGGTATTCTAGAGACTCCACATTAAACCTAATTGCATATTCAGATTCTGATTATGCTGGATGTAAATTGATAGAAAAAGCACAAGTGGTGCATGCCAATTTCTTAGGAAGTAACTTAATCACATGGTTTAGCAAAAAGCAAAATTCAGTTGCATTATCAACTACTGAAGCTGAATATGTAGCAGCTGGAAGTTGCTGTGCGCAAATCCTATGGATTAAGCGACAACTTGAAGACTATGGTATCACACTTGATAAAACCCATAAGATGTGATAATACTAGCGCAATCAATTTAACTAAAAATCCAATTCAACACTCAAGAACAAAACACATAGAAATTAGATATCATTTTATAAGGGAACATGTAGCTAATGATGAAATTTGTTTAGATTATGTAAACACTGAAGAACAATTAGCTGACATATTTACAAAACCTTTAAATGAAGAAAGATTTTGTTATCTTAGAGGAGAATTAGGAATTTGTAATCCTTTTGAATGATTTTGAAACCCTAAGGAAATATCTAGAATTCTTTCAATTCTCAAAATCTTAAGGAAATTTATCTAGAATTTATCAATTTGATTCTCAATTCCAATGATTTTTAAGATACAATTTCGTTTGAAACTCATTTTTTTTCTGAAATGTCTGGAGCGACTCGACCGGTTCGCTCTCGGTCTCGAAGTCGACTCGGAGCCGACTCCAGCAGTGTCGACTCGACTTTGCGGGAGTCGACGGTGGTCCCAGTTGATTATATTAGGGCACGAGTCGACACCTTTCATTTTCTATTTTCTCCAAACCCTCTCCAAAACCTCTCCAAACCTCCCAAACCAAATACTCCTCAAATCAACCATTCCAAGATCTATGGCACCTAAAACGTGGAGCCGAGCCCCGTGGAAGAGAAAGGACCGTCGACGACCCGTCCGCGAGCCGTCAACGGATTCTTCTTCTACTCCTCTGATTCCTGCCCTTCCTCTCCACAGGTAGATCCCTAGCCGAGTTGTAACCATGGGAAGGAAGGTGATTTCGATTTTTTGAAAATGAGGGTTTTATTGGTAGACAAATCGAGGGGTTGGGAAATTGTTCTTTGGATTCCTACTATCCGCTTTGGTTAAAGAATTTTACAAGAATTTGTCTAGAGGAGATGATGGTTAGCAAGTTAGTGAGAGGGAAAAATTCATCTCACATTCTTTTAGACTTTAGATTACCTGTCTGGACCTGCACATTTGCACAGTGAAGATAGATCTCCTTCTCAAGATTTGAAGGGAAAACTGAGTTTGAGGAAGTTTTGCAAGTCAACTACCTTTGGAGCTTAAGGCTTCATAATATTTGCAGTAGGATTTTATTTCCCAAGACAGGCGTTTGACTATGTTTCAGAGCGAGACATTTTTATTATGGATGTATTTTATGGGAAAGCCAATCAATCTGCCTAGGAATGATGATTGGTATATGGCTGAGCGGGAAGAGGAAATCTTCTTCCCTATGGCATGATCTTGACCATTATTTAGAAGCCAAGGGTTGTTATTTCTGAATGAGCCAAGAAAAATTAAGACACACTGACTATTATACTTGGCTACTATTCATCGAATGGGATTTATGAAAAATGGAATGGGAAAGAAAACACTGGATGAGAGAGAGCTGAGGCCCTGATCATCTGAGCATTCCTCAGGAGCATCCATCATCCTAGCAGATCATCACCACCACCTGCACCTACTGCTCCAGCACAGTCCATTCCTTGTCATCTTAGTTTTTCTGATACTCAGTTAGAACATCTTAAAAGTCTATTTGATCAAAGAAAGAAATGAAAACTGAATTGAAAAATTTATGAATTTAAGGAAAATTATTCTTTGGATGAGAGTTGTTGATTGAATCCACTCTTAGCTCATCTTAAGAAGATTTAAGAATATCTTTGAAGAACTTAAGGATATTGCGGAGATTCGGAGACTATTCAAATGCAATGCAGAGCTTCAAGACAAAATCTGCATGTGCATTTGTTGATAAAAACTAAAGGATTTGTAAACTTCAATGTGAAGGAATGAAAAAATAGTAGAAGAATTACAAAGATTTCTTAGACTAATTTTTGATTAGTAATTTTTAATGTTATGGTTTATTTAGTTTGAAATTTTGATGTAATGAAGTTTCTTTTGTAATTGATGTAATGCTTAACTTTGATGTTAATGAATTTTTGATACTTAATGAATATCATTTGATCTTTGAAGATTCTTAATTTTGTCATTTAATTTGATTTTTAACCTTTTTGTTGATTACAAAAAAGGGGGAGAGATATTTGATAATCGTATATGCATCAAATTATAAAGCATTTAAGGTATTCATATAGGGGAAGAATTGAATCATAAAGGAATTTGCTTAAGTTTTTAATTTTTTTAAAATTTTGAATAGATTTAAATTGAGTTCATAGGGGGAGCTACCTCATTGAGGGGGAGCTTTCCATGAAACAAAATTTGATTTTGAAAATCTCATTTTTAAATCATGCATATACTCAATGTTTTTGTCATCATCAAAAAGGGGGAGATTGTTGACCCAACTTATTGATTTTGATGATTTAAAAGCATGAGTATATTCACTATATTTCTGATAGATTTAATAAGTGTTTCAATTAAAAATGTTTAATCAATCAAAAGAAATAAAGAAATAAGTTTTGAATCAAAATGTTAAAAGAATTTTTCAAAGTTCAGAGCTTAGAGTCGACATCCAAATAGTCAAGAGCCAACCCCAAGGCGTATCATAAGATTTCTGGATTTTTGGCACGGTCCGAGTCGACACCCAGAGTTTTGGAGCCGACTCCAACCTGAGATACAGAGAAGGACATTCTGTTTCAGTTTCTGGAGCCGACACCTAGAATTCGGGAGCCGACACCTGAGAGTTCGGGAGCAAACACCTGAGTTTCTGGAGCCGACTCTAACCTGAGAACAGAGAGCGTGTTTTTATGAACATTTCTGGAGCCGACACTTTTGGATTGCGAGCCACTCCCGAAAGCGACGAGCCGACACTTAACTTTTCGGAGCCGACTCCTTAACAACTTTTTATTTGCTATTTTTGGTTATCCGATTTGGAGCCGACACCTAAAAAGTTGGAGCCGACTCCAACCTGTCAGGAATGGATTTTTATTTTTAGAACGGACTCCAACGGTAAGATTTTTTTTACCTAACCTCTAACGACTATTTTTCTTTGTGTAGAAAGATCAAAGCATCTCACAACGGCTATATTTCCCAATCAAACTTGGATTAAGAGATCATAAAAAGGGGGGAACCGTCCGTTTAAAAAAAGAAGAGAAGAGACTGAAAAAATCTGAAAAATCTTGAGAGAGAAATCAAAGAGGAAAGACTCAGAGCTCAAATCCATCAATCCTAGAGAGTTCAAAGAGAATCCACAAGCTTCTCAAGTTCAAATCAAGGAGATTTCCATCATTAGAAGAAAGAAAGCAAAAGTCCTAAATCCTCAACTTCTCAACTGCAAATTTCAGTGAAGAATCTGAGCTGAGGCCTTGATTCAATCTTTCAAAGGAGAAGAAGAAGAAGAAAAGCATATATTAAAAGAGCTTCAAACATACTTTTCTTATCCTTGTTTATTTTATTATTTGCTCATTTAAGGAGCTGATTGTATTCAAAACTTTTTTTTATTATTGTTTGCTAGTTCAATCGGGGGATTGAATTAGTGGAGGTATACCTCGGTACAAGCTAAGGATAGCTTGTGGTTGGGTTGTTTGCTGGTGAGCCCAGAAAACCAGCTGGGTTCGTTGTGATCCAAAGGAAACAACAAGTTTGAGTTGTGAGCTTGTAAAACAACTCGGCTGTAATCTAGAGGATTATAGTGTGGACCCAAGTGATCTTGGGAGTGGACGTAGGTGTTGGTTGCACCGAACCACTATAAAATCTTTGTGTTTGCCGTGCCTTGATTTCTATCTTCTCTATCTCTTCATTTATGTTTTGCATTTATCTTGCACTCAATCTAATTTGTTCCACAGTACATAGTTTTTAAAAAGTTAAATTTTAAAGAACCCAATTTACCCCCCCTCTTGGGTTGCCATCTGGGCCAACACCTAGCCTGGCTATACGGTAAGAGGATCGAGGACATGGTCCAAGTCCCAGCCCAGTGCCATGCCATGCAAACTTAAATGAACAAGATTTAACATATGAGGGGAAGGAAGTTTGGTGCCAGTAAGAGGACAAAGAGAGGACGTTTGGTGGAGGGGTCATTATGGCCTTCCTTGTACTCGGATGTCAGTGCTCCATTAATGCCAAAAGAGACCAACAATGTAGGTTCTCCTCTACTCTCGAATAGTCTTCTTCGCCTCCGCAAATACCCCAATCCAGCACTAGAAAAAGTTGGAGAAAGCTCTCTGTCCCGATTCTATGCCGACCCCTAGCATCATCGAACACGATGCAAAGGCCAAAAAGCTACAAAAGCTAAGTACACTACACTTTGAGAAAAACTTCTTTTCATTAATACTTGAATGCATTGCAGAAAGATCGACTCCATCATTGGCACCTAAGCCCGAGGCCATCTTGGCACCATAGACCGACTCCAGCATCGCCACCTGAGCCCGAGGCCAGCTTGGCACCAAAGACTCACTCCAGCATTGGTACCTAAGCCCGAGGCTAGCTCAGCACCAAAGATCGACTCCAGCATCAGCACCTAAGCCCGAGGCTAGCTCGACAACAAAGACTGACTCCAGTGTCGGCAACAACAATCGTCGGCACAAAGAAAAAAAGGCACTTGACGACTCTCAACTCTTAGGTCACCGGGTTAAAAGGTACCTGGCGACTCTCAACTCTCAGATCACCCTTCGGGGTTAAAAGGCACCTAACGACTCTCAACTCTCATGTCACCCTTCAGGGTTAAAAGGTACCTGACGACTTTAAACTCTCAGGTCACCCTTCGGGGTTCACAAGGCACCTGACGACTCTCAACTCTTAGGTCACCCTCCGGGGTTAAAAGGCACCTGACGACTCTCAACTCTTAGGTCACCCTCCAGGATTAAAAGGTACATAACGACTCTCAATTCTCAGGTCATCCTTCGGGGTTAAAAGACACCTGACGACTCTCAACTCTTAGGTCATCCTCAGGAGTTCAAAAAGCACTTGATGACTCTCAATTCTCAGGTCACCCTTCGGGGTTAAAAGGCACTGACGACTCACAACTCTCAGTTCATCCTTCGGGTTAAAAGGCACCTGAGCCTGGTCTAAGCACCCTCAGGTTACCCTCCGGGGTAAAAGGCTCCCGAGCATGGTCCCATCATAGTGACTCTCGGGTCACCCTTCGGGGTTCAAAAGGCACCTGAGCCTGATCCAAGCACCCTCAGGTCACCCTTTGGGGTTAAAGGCTCCCGAGCATGGTCCCATCCCAGTGACTCTCGAGTTACCCTTTGGGGTTTAAGAGGCTCTTGACGGCCTCAACTTTGCCTCAGCGGCCTCGTCACAGTCTCAACGGCATTATTACAGTCTCAACGGCTTCATTTCAGCCTCAGCGGCTTCAACTCTGTCTTAGCAGCCAATGGCCAACCGGGTAAGATCTTTGTTTAAATTATACACTTGTAACATATTGCTAGTCACTTTTAGTCATTCAAGAAGAAGCCCCAAGTCAACTCACAATAGGAAGAGGCCAACTCCCCGGCTCATAGTTGACGAGCATCCATCTCCAAATTTCATGATAAAAGTAGAAGATCCAAAGTCAACTCAAAGTCAGGAGAAACCAACTCCTCAACTCACAGTTGACGGGCATCCGCTTTCAGACCCTATATCGGGAGAGGATTACTGGCTGCTCCCACCAGTTTAAGGTAATCAATTTACCTCCAACATTACTTTCTCTGAGCAGACAAAAGCACAAGAGAGCATGGAAACGCGATAACAAGTCCACACAAGGCAGATGAAAAGTCAAAGCCAAAACTAATAAGGAAAGTGCAAAGGTGAAGAGCTCACACTCCTTTCGCTTGGCTAATGCAAGGCATGCGATCGCACAAGCTCAGGAGTGTGGGGGGCATCTGATGGGGCCATTGAGCCCCATGGGTAGCGATAATCTCTTCAGGATTGGATCCAGTCAGCTCTCGAGTCTGCCTCGGCCACTGGAGTCAGCCTCTTCCCCTCGACCATGAACAATGCTTGGCCATGAATAGTGCTCGGCCCCTCAGTCTCGACCATGAACAGTGCTCGGCCCCCTTAGCCTCGGCCTCGGCCATGAATAATGCTCGGCCCTCTTAGCCTCGGCCTCGGCCATGAACAATGCTCGGCCCCCTCAGTGTCGGCCTCGGCCATGAACAGTGCCCGGCCCCCTCAGCCTCGGCCTCGGCCATGAACAGTGCTCGGCCACGAACAGTGCTCGGCCCCTCGGCCTCGGCCATGAACAATGCTCGGCCATGAACAGTGCTTAGTCTCTTTCCCTCGGCCATGAACAATGCTCAGCCTCTTTCCCTCGACCATGAACAGTGGTCGGCCTCTTTTCCTCGGCCATGAATAGTGCCATGCAAATGTTCACCCATGACCTTCTCTGGAGCTCATCTAAGGGCATGAACAGTGACATGCATGTGCTTTATAATCAATACTCTACGAGGGATAAAGCCAGCTTCAACTTCAACTTTTATCTTTTGCCTCAACGGCTATATTTTGAGGCTTATGTGCCTGACTTTATCGCTCATCATTGTCCACATAGGATAGCGGAAGGGTGGCATGAGAGACACGTCTGGTAAGCACCGTAATGGTCCACCACATCCTGCAGCAGCCTGCAACAGCTGTCTAAACCAAATAGTACCTATCAACCAGCTGCAACCACCTACTCTGACGGGACACAGCCTGTAGCTCTAACAAATCACATGGAGGCCAGCTCTACTGTGCTGCCTCCATCATCAATGCTCTGACAAGTGATTATGTCCAAAGACTGGCAGGCTCTAAGCATCAATAAAATGAGTAAGAGGAATCCCCGATCAGGTAACTGATAACTCACCACACGCCTCAACGCTCATTCTTGCTCACAGAAAGAACGGCTTTATGTCTTTCTCTTCTCTCTTTCGAGCTTTCTCAAGCTCACGGCTGTTGCCTAGAGTACTGATTTGAGCGTCGGAGGGTTCCCGTCGAAATCTTCTGTTCTCGAAACTTTTTGCAGGCTCCCAGACGCGAGGAGCTCGCCGAAGAATTTTGGGCTTGTTGGAAGAGACGATCGGATGCTCGCGGATGTTCGAGAACGATGATTTGACATCAACACTACGGTAATAAGAGATGGTGGCAATATAAACGTGGTAGGAGAAGAGAAGTAAATGTCAAGAAGGAATATATTACTCTTTTAAAAATTAGTTTTACAAATAAATTCTAGCATCTTTAAATCACATCAATTTTGATGTGAATTCTACTGGTGTGAAAAAAATATTTTTGTAGACTTTAATTTAATTTAATTTATTTAGCTTAAAAGTATTTCAAATAAAAGAATTACTTAAAAAAAAGAGAAATCCAACATTGTATTTGAAAAATTCCAAACAGAGTAGAAAGGTGGTCTCCTTTACTACTCTTTAATAAGAATTTTAATGTTGTGTGGCCACTTGAACTGTCTCATGCGATTTTATATGATCATATTTGTAAATATTTGTGCGTTTTTTTTAAGGTATAAGATGAAAATAAAGTCTAAGCCACATCCTATTGCCTAGCAGCAAAGGACATTCAACAGGACTAGTCCACGGACAGCCGGTGTAAGATGAGCCATTTGAGATGTCATTCAGTTATAGTAGAATTTTTTTTTTTAATTTAGAACATGAACGATCACATCAGTTTAATACGAATCAATTTAAATATATTAAAAAATACAATTGTTTAAGTATAATAGGACAAAAATCATTCTATCTTCATAACCAAAAACTAGAAAAAAGGACTGCAACACCAACAATCCAGTCAGCTGTCACGTTAGCCTCACGATAGACATGCCAAATCTGAAAGCAGGAGATCCCCTCAAAGAAATCAGATATCCAAAAGAAAAGGATTGATAGAAGCTATTTTTTTGTTAAATATATGCGATTGGATGATATATCCGTCTGATATTGAGAAATAGAGAGTTATCTCAATGAGGCTGGGACAGCTTGTTGATCCAATTTATCATCGCCACATTAGAGCCGTATGCATCTTGCCTGAAGAGGAGCGATTGCATGTTTAAAATCCTCCTCATTATATAGCAGCCATGCAGCTCTCTGGGCTTCCTTCCAACAATGCCAGCTCCGGTTTACCACTTAGGTGTTGTTTATGGGCGACAAGTGTCCCAACAGCTCAGCTATACACTTTATTTCTCATTTGATGGTGGCTCTGACACCAAATTCTGCACAACAAGTCAAAATCTCAAAACGATTGGAATCGTCAGCCCCATATATTATAATATGCCAATCGCAAAGGGGATGACGTAAAAAGGAAACATTAGGTAAGACTCAGAGGGTGAGAGAAGCCTTCTCGATTTGATTATAAAAAGAGGCAAAAGAGCTACGCTGCCCCTTCACCAACTACTGCTGCTTCTCCTGTTACCACCACCACCAATAATAATAATTACTATATATTTATATTGTTTTAAACATGTAATAAAGAATATTAAGGGTGAATTGACATTTATCAGATCCTGTCCGGCGGCCTTGGACCATCAAACGTACAAAATTAATGACCTCTCTTGTTCCATCTACCCGTTTGGTTTTCCCACCTCCCAGCAGATGATCAAAGGAACCTGTCATTTAATTTGTTTTGTTAATGTCATCACTAGTGGAGCTGATAAGTCCGGGCTTATCTGGAAATACCCGGAATATTCTTTGTCTAGAGCCTTGGCAGTAATCAATGAGAAGAAAAAAGAATGCCATGCCATCATCATCCTCAGTAGGCAGCTTTCAATCAGCCATATTTATATCACTCTCTTAAAGAGTCGCACTCACTTTCTTAACCTACCTTTACAACCGAAACCCTTCCTTCCTTCCTTCTCCTTTTTTTTTTTTTTTTTTTTTTTAGCTCCATATCACGACCTCTATCTATATTAAAAAAAGGAAAAAAAAAAAAAGTAGTGGTGGGCGTATAAAACTAGTTAAGTTGATTTAAATTAGGTCTGTGCCCATTATAGATATTAAATAGAAGCTCCGACTGGCTTGGGAATCAAATGATCTTGGGATCAGCTCAATATTGTTGCATAATGAAAGCCATCACAAACTTATGTGTCAATGTTATTTATTTTGTTGTTGGTATGATCAGCCTATGGCTCACAGGTGTTGTGTACCTGATCGTAACAAAAAAAATAAAAATTAAACAGTTAAGACAAAAGTGATCGCGTTAAGGGACTTCAGTTTTTGATAATCACTTCAAAAGGATTAAACTTTTTGATAACCATTTTGAGAAAGTTAAGTATTCAAAAAATTAATAATATTATTTTATTAAAAAAAATTATAAGCATGTATATATATATATATAAGGTTATAACCCTAATATTTTTTTTAAAAATAAAATAAAAAAAGAAATTATAAAGTATAAATAATGAATACTTAAGGAAATAGAAAATAAATAAGGTTTAAGAATTTTCCTTATTACTACATCACTCCATTAAGAAATTTTATAACACAGAAGAGTTTTAAAATTAGAAAATTTTAACATTTTATCTTTTTCAAAAATTAACATTATCCTCAAGGATATAAAGCGAACAAAAATCTATTAATAAAACTAAATCTAGCTTTAAAACTACTAAAGACTAGCTAACACTACATGAAAAATCAATTTTAGTGATGTCAAAATGCATCACTAATGCGTTGCTAAATCCATTTAGCGATGCATTAGCGACGTAATTTGATCGTCGCTGTGAACTTTATCACAAATAGCAATTCGTCGCAATTGCGTTGCTAAATAGCGATGCCCAGCGACGCAAAAAAATGCATCACTATTTTACGACTAAACTGAAGTCATCGCAATTTAGCGACACATTAGCCACTCCCGATTATGTCGTAATATTGCGACTAATTGCATCGCAATATTGCGATGCAATTTGAGTCACAATATTACGACGCAATTGCATCACAATATATGCGTCGCAATATTGCGACGCATTCAATTGCATCGCAATATATGCATCGCAATATTGCGACGCATTCAATTGCATCGCAATATTGCGATGCAATTGAATGCATGACAATTGTATCACAAAATTAATAATTTAATTTTTTTAAATAAATATTTGCAATGAAAAACTTTCATCGCAATAGCATCGTTAATTAATTTTTTTAATTAAATTTAAAATATTATAAATTAAAACTCTTAATATAATTTCATTGCATTCAAATATTGATCGAAACATTATCACTAAATATCCAAAAATATTAATCGAAACATCCATCACAAAATTTTTAATAATATATAAAAATTTAATATATTAATAATTTAAAATTCTGATATACAAAACATAAGTAGTAAAGAAAAAAATATCAAGAATCCGCACTATCACCACGATCACGGGAAGGCTGCGGAGGCTGGAATGAACCCTGCAATATGAGGCGAACCAAATCCCGCATCTGATGCATCTGCTCTTTCATGTCTGCAAGCTCCTACCGAACCTCCTACCGAGCCTTCTCCGTAATAGATCTTCGAATGTCGTCTAAATGCTCGGTAGGAATATCGCCAGGATATTACGAACTGGAGCCCTGATGGAAAAAATATCTAGAAGCTTTAGTGCCCAGACCGTAGACCCTACGGTCTCGTGGTTGGGCACCAATAGTGTAACATCCTGAAAACCTTGTAATTTATGACATTTTCATTTGAAATGAAAGTCAGAAAGTTTCAGTAAAATGTGGGTGTGTTGGCCTTTTGATAAATGTAAAGAGAAGAAATTTTGGAGTAAATGAGTATATTTCTGAATGTTAATGAGTTTGATTTAAGAAATTGAGAGACTTAAGTTTTAATGGGTTTAAATCACAAGAAAAATCAAGTTTAGTTTGAGTTTTATCCTGAAATGATATTTTTAGTGGTTGGAGTCGACACTATTTGGAGTGGAGTCGACTCTGGCATAGTTTAAACTTTCGGCACGCTTTGGAGTCGACACCTACAGAGGTGGAGTTGACACCTGCAGAGAAAATAAAAAGTTAACATTTCTGCTACAGTGTTGGAGCCGACACCTATTTTTCTAGAGTTGACACCTACTTTTTTGGAGTCGACACCTGCTTTTCTGGAGCCGACACCTATTTCTGCTGGAGCCGACTCCAAATCTGTTGGAGCCGACTCCAAGACGGCAGGTTTTTCTGAGGTAAATCTTGAGAATTTCATATTTATTCCGTTTCAAGTCCGATTTGGATGCCGTTTGAACCGTTGGATTTCTAAAATCGAGTTCTTCAAGCTGGTAAAGTCTTTTCTTAGAAATGTTACATAAAAGTATCGATTTAAGTGAAAAATGATAATTTGGGCTATAAATCGATTAAAAAAATGCTATATCAGGGGCAAAATGGAAAAAGGCTCTGATGTCAATTGCTAATTATGTTAAGGGCAACTTGGGAAAGAAAATCTAAGGATAAAATATCATGGTTATAAGTGAGCCATGTGTTTTCTAAAAAGCGTGCGTTAAGAGTGTTTGAGGGCAAAAAGGAAATTTGGCATGCCTTAACCCTTAAGTTTCCCATGACTTGGTCCCCAAGTCACTAGAGAAAAAGGGGAAAACGTGGGTTCAGCCAGAGAAAAGAAAGAAAGAAAGAAAGAGAGAGAAGAAGAGGAGAAAAGAGAGGAAGAGGAAGAAGGAGGAAGAAAGAGGAAGGGAAAGGGAAGCTTGGGGTTTGTACTCGACTCCAGGTAAGCTATAGCTTTCCTAGATCTTGCATGACTTTAGATTTTCTTAGATTATTGTATTTTGAGGTAATAGTAGAAGAAATATTGAGTAGAGAAATGGTGGAAGAAAATAATGAGATATTAGAGGATAGATCATGTATGCATGCATGGTTCGTGGGAAAACCTCGTATGGAGGTAATCATAATAGCTATCGTATCTGTATGTTGACGTAGGTCAAGAGGGTTATTCCAGGGAGCCGGAATATTGGAGTTGAGTACCAATCAAGGAGTAAACTACTAAGGTGAGTGGGTTTCTCATCTAGCAATGAGAAGTTAATTTGAGCTAGTATAATGAGATTAATACCTAGTTGTGGTATGTTATGTTTAGCAGAGTATTATGTATGTTTTAAATATGAGAAATGAGAACCTAGTATATGATATTCTGATAAATGAGTTTTGAGCATGAGTTTTAAGCATAAAGAAATAAGCATGAGTTTCGAGCATGAGTTTTGAGCATAAACACATAAGCATGAGTTTCGATGAGGGGATTTTTAATGTATACATGACATATTTGCATGATAAAGCTTTACAAATGATGTATGTATCATACTGAGCATCAGGTAGCTATAGGGCTGATCACCCTTTAGAATGTACTGTAGCATGAGCATTGCACACTACTATCGAGCCGGTACCTCCTTGCGAACAGATCGTACGATGAACCCTAGAATCAGGGATGAGTGCACGTTTAACCAGGCCAGTGGGGCTGATTGTAAGCAGCCCGTGGGGGCATGAATCATAGCTCAGTGGAGCTGATTACTATATATAGCCCGTGGGGGCAGAGAGAAAACCCGAGGTTCCAGGGTTAAGGAATAAAGCACTTTGCCGGGTGAACCGCACGGGTAAGGGGTGCTATTTGTGCGGGGATCCTGTTGGTAGTCACGCACCCGATGAGAGTACACCTACGGAAGGGCGACTGTAGGGTGGTACCTCAGAGGCATTACACACATAGCCCAGCATCATGAGATTTAAAAGCATATGTTGTGATATAAAAAGGGCCAGTGGGCCAAGTAGTTATCCCGAGAGGGAGAGTTTACTTGAGATGCCAGTGGGCAAGCAGATTCCGATGGGAGTCTGAGAATTTAATAAAGAAGTCTGGGTTGTAGATAAAGAATGCATATTTTTATATTGTAATGCATGGATTTTTATCTTAATGAGTTATCTTTCAGTGAAAAGTTATTGTAGAGTATTTCAGTACTGATATGTTATTTGAAGAATAAGCTACATTTTATTTTATCTGATATCATGTTAAAAATGTACTTTGAGTTGTACAAGCTAAATAGTATCAGCATACGATTGAAAATAAGAGGTTATGGTTCTCTATTTCTCCATAGTTAGATGGTTATCCAGTCACTGAGACTTAGGTCTCATCCCTCTATGATTTAAATGTTCTTTCAGATCAGTGAGTATTTCTGCCAGGATCACAAGATAAGCAGGACAGAACCCTTAGCTGGTGAAGCTTGCTTGGATGCAAGGGCGTATAGATGCTAGCCTTATATATTGAGATAGTGTTGTTTGATATTTGTATATTGTATATGTGTATGTATACAGGGAGATGTAATGATGTTTGAGACCTTTTTGGATATGAATATGAGACTTATGTTTTGGAGAAAATTATGAGCATGATGTGTGCACTTATGATTTTGATGTCGATTGTGAATGTGATCTTGTAAACTGCCTGAGGAATGTCATGAAAAATATTATCTGAGCAGGTTGATGCTTAGTGTTGATTGAGTGATTTGTGTATATAATTGAGATGAAAATGAAAAGTTTTTAACAGGATGTGGTTTCGTGTGTATTTGCCACTTATGATAATTAGTTGGGGTTCTCTAGTTCTTTATGGAGCGCTACATAAAGACTAGTAAAACTCTATCCGATTACCATAAGTATGCAGGTGTGCTGTCGGTGGCCCCAAAGAGGAGGGGGAGCTGACAAATAGCTTCCAAAAACACACATCGACTCTCCTGTGGTGAGAGTTCGACGGGCGGCCCCCCATCAGTGGAGTGACCTGCGATGCTGGGACTGAATCTCCTCGACTCATGCCTTTGAATTATAGAATCAACGATAAATGAATCATTATATGAACCTGAATAAAATTTTAGAAATTAAAAAGATACAATATAAGACTAATTTCTTACCGCAACCTTCTGTGATCGTGCATCGACCCAGAAACCATCCTTAGTGTGTGTTATCTTGAAAAGGTGAAACTCACCAGGATCTCTGCCCTACTACAAAAGCAGAAGAAATGATATAAATATAAGTATTTGCAAATGACTAAATTAGTAATTAAATTATTTATATTTTCTTACCATACGACGTCTGTACTCCTGAATCGAAATGGACCCCGCAGTGTGGCAAGGAAGACCCATGCCATGATCTTCCTTTTCGGATCGGTGGTTCGTGGTGGCTGATATAGACCTCCTTTGCCAAGCCTCGGACTGCCACACCTGCTGCCCGTCGTGCCAAATACCTCCGGCACATGCCCAGAATGCTTACCCGATCTTCTCCAACGATGAAGCATATCAGAGTATTGGTGTGCTGGAAGAGCATTTCATGCTGCCCTAACAGCATCATGGATGGCAGGGTCCCACGTAAACTTTTTTTTGCATTGAAATAAATAGTTAGTTTAAGAATATATTAAGATTAAGAAATTTTATATCAGTGATAAATTATATTTAATAAGTTTACCTGAAACTCTAAAAAATAAAACTTCCTTATGGCCGCAGATACATAGTGCCAATTGTAGCAATGTGATCAGCACGCCTCTGGAATATGGACTTGATCTGGCTCGATACAGAATGCTACTCAATAAACCTGTTAAAAAAATGCATGTTTATAAGTAATTGACTTTAAAACATAAACATATATTTACAATTAGTATATAATTACACTCCATCAGCATCCGGTCGAAGTACGGTGCGACCAGCGTAGGAAGAACTCTCAGAGGTCTATGCCGATCGGTTATGAGACTCGAAGGATGTAGATCTGAACTCTCCACCTTCACTTCTCATGATGTGATCTGATGCGATAGGGCTACGTCTATGCTCGCTCTGTCCGTTGGCGGTAGATCTATCTCAGCCCGACATACTGAAAATACTAAAGATTTATGCAATATAATTACGAATAATGATTGAATATGTAAAAATTTAACACTTATAAAAATAAATTAAAATTAAATAAACCTCTATGTTTAATCAGTGTCATTTGTTTCATCAAATGTTTTTTCAACAACCGATGCCGTATCGGATTGTGATTCAGTGTCATTATCATCAGGAGAAAATCGAACATTTGCATCCTCAATTTCTTGGACATCACCATTTGGATCTGTAACTGATGTTTTAGGAGCCCTTGTGTCATCCTCAATTGCATGCATTTCCATCTTATCCTCTTGAAATGCAGGGAACTCAATTGATTGACTTGATGAACTCTCATCTAATATGATTGCTGAACGTGAGACGATTTTAGAAACAGCCCACCAATCTCGCTTGTCGTTGTGCAAACTTGGATATCTGCAATAAAGCACTTGCTGAGCTTGGGATGGTTGACTTCAAATAGATTGTGTCGTTATAAACCCTTTTACCCATAGGAACTGTTAGATCAAACCAATTGCAATGAAACAATACGGTTCATTTTATAGGCCAACCGGGATATTTAACTTCAACAACCTCTACTAACTTTTTGTAATAATCATGCATATTTGCTTCAACACTTTCTCCTTTAATACACACGCCCCAGTTCTGCGTGCCTCTTGAAGGTGCTAGTTGTTCAATTTAAAATTTGTACCCATTAACAAAATAGTCAGTAGAGGTTATTACGGTCTTCAATGGCCATTTCGCTGAACATTTAATGAAAATATTTCACCATAGACCGTTTGCCTATAAATTAATAAGCTATTCACAACAAATTCAAAAAATAAAAGCAATTATTGCAATTGATTGAGTGAGATACTACTCACATATTCATAAAACCAGTAAGCGAACTCCGTTTCTAACTCTAACCAATGGCAATTTGACTGATGTTGGGATTCATATATCGTTGTCTATCATAATATATCCTTAAGGGATGATAATAATTAAAACTTCTGTTAGCAATTCAATAGTGAGGTATATTATAATTTAAAGTAGTGAAGTATATACTTACTCAATGTATGGATCGACTTCTCTATAGTTCATTAGGATGTAATAATGTGCTGCATTATACTCTACATCGCTTAAATCTCTTGACTTCTGCCTCCCAAATGAACGACTGATACTTTTAAAATCTAATATTCTACTATCATTAGGTTCTCCTTCGTCCACACATATGTCATCATTACGACCAAGATTTTGGCTTCTCGTGTGGACGTGACTGTCAAAGTAATGAGAGGCAAAAGCTGAAACTTCTTCAACCAAGTGTGCATTGCATATGGTACCTTCAACCCATGCCTTATTACGCACATTATTTTTTAATTTCTTAAGGTACCTATATGTAAAGGTAATAAATAAAACAAACAAACTTTCTCGCAATGAAATAATAATTGAAATGTCAACATACTATTGATTATTAATATATTTACCTCTCGAAAGGATACATCCAGCGATACTGCACGGGACCAGCTATACTCGCTTCGTATGGTAAGTGAACCGGTAAATGCTCCATTGAGTCAAAAAAACTTGGAGAAAACATTCTCTCCAGCTTGCATAAAATAATTAGAATTTTCTCCTCAAGCCTTTCCATGGATGCAGAAGTAATGACCGCGGCAGATAACTCCTTGAAGAACAAGCTAAACTCCGTCAATGCCTTCCACACATGGTGCGGAAGCAACTCACAAAAAGCTATAGACAATAACCGTTGCATGAAAACATGGCAGTCATGACTCTTTATGCCAAACAACTTAAGCTTATGCATGTCCACACACCTACTGATATTTGAAGAATAACCATCTTGAAATTTTAACCCTCTAACCCAGTTACATAAAACTTCTCGTGAATTTTTGTCAAGAGTATAACAGGCTTTAGGATAGGTTCCATCAGCATTCCTCCTCAAATCAGCTCTTCTGCAATACTGATTAAGTTCTTCTCTCGACTTTGCAGTGTCTTTGATTTTTTTCGGAATGTTTAGCACTGTGTTAAATATGTTATCAAAGAAAATTTTCTCAATATGCATAATATCCAAGTTGTGCCGGATGAGATTTGTGCTCCAATACGGCAGATCCCAAAAAATACTCCACTTCTTTCAGTTATGTTCTTTACATATACAGCCATTTATTCTATCTATATCTGCTTCCCAAGCATACGTCAACCCCAAATGCTATATAGTATCAAATATATCTGTGCCAGACCTAACCGGTTCGACGAATTTTGTGACTGCTTTGTTCTTTTGGAAGGTGATCAAGTTCCACCTATAAGGATGATTTGGAGGCAAGAACTTTCTATGATTATCAAACCAAGACTGCTTACCACTCTTTTGCAATGTGAATGCATCAGAATCATTCATGCAATAAGGGCACGCCATACGCCCAACAGCGCTCCAACCAAACAACATTGCATATGCCGGGATGTCACTGATTGTCCACATCAAAGAAACTCTCATGATGAAATTTTGTTTCATATAACTATCGTAGGCTATAACTCCTATTTTCCACAACATTTTCAATTCGGCCACCAATGGTTGTAAGAAGACATCAATCTTTTCCTTTGGATTTGATGATCCTGGAACCAAAACTGTCAAAAATATTGCAGTATCTTTCATGTACTTCTATAGAGGAAGGTTATATACAGTCAGTATCACGTGCCAACATGAATACTGTTGGCTCGCTTGATCAAATGGTTGAAAGCCATTAGTACAAAGACCTAATCTCACATTCCTTATATCTTCGGTGAAATTAGGATGATTCTTATTGAAATGCTTCCAAGCTTTTGAATCTGATAGATGCCGCATTTCATCCTCTTTAGATTCATGTTCGGCATGCCATCTCATATCAGCAGCTGTAACCTCAGATCTGTGTAATCTCTGTAGGCATGGAGTAAGAGGAAAGTAATGCATCCTCTTGTAAGGCACACTTTTCTCCTACTTATACTAGCTCCCCCTTCATCGTTGGTGTACCTCGATTGCCCACAAATATTACAACATCTCAGGTCTGAGTCTTTACCCCAATATCATACAATTGTTCAAGAAACAATCGATCTTATTAACAGGGAGCCCAAGGCCACGCAACAACTTCTTCGTTGAGTAAAAACTGCATGCTACAACATTATCATTTGGCAAAACTTCCTTCATTAACCCAGCTATAGCATTGAACGCCTTTTTTGATAATCGATGTTCTGCCTTAATATTCAACAACCGAGTAGCCATAGACAATTGGAAATGACTCTCACAATCAGAATACAATTCTTGATTTGTAGCATGCAGCATATCATAAAATTATTGTGCATCTGGATTTGGTTCTTCCATAAATGTATTCTGATTGAATTCATTACCCGATGTATTCATCACCATTTCTTCATATATGTTTAAATTCACACATGGTTCATCAACGGAAATTGAAACTTGTTAGCTTGTGATAGCTGCACCCATTTCCTCTGTTTCACCATGACAACACCAAACATCATACCCAGGAACAAACCCTTTTTTACACAAATGCACATTCACAATTTCAACATCCCTGTAGGCTTTATTCTGACACCTGTATAAGTTGCAGGGGCACCTAATCCTAGGCCCATCCATCCATTCAGATTGGCTACATGCAAATCCAATAAATTCTTCCAATCCATTCAAAAAAATCTAGATTAAGTAAGTCATCTTTTATCCTTACATACATCCACGAGCGAGCCCCGCTCATTTTTGACCAACTTATACAATTTTCTGGTAAACCATTAAAGAAAACCACAACATAAAACAATATTAGTATTAATAAATATATACATAAATTATTTCTTTTATACATCTAAGGTAAATAATAACTATTTAAATAATTTATAACGATAAATCAATTTTATTTTTAATGATTGCAACCAATTGATTAGGCCAGGCCCTGCTAAAGTCCCTGTCCTGCAAGGCCGTGCCATGTGGAGTTCGTGAGACTTTACAAGTATTCAAGTATCCTAAATTAATTCCACCTTCACTTCATATCTAAAAGGTAAGGCTCTATCCCATTTAAGATTATTTTTTGTGATATATTATTCTGATATTAATTATCATCGTTTATGTTAAAATTTTAGTAGCATTTCCCCGTATATTCTCCTAAATGTGTGGCATATATGCCACACTAGGAGAACGTACGAGGAAATACAAACCGCAATCTCAACCAATGATAACTACTAGCAGACTAACATATCGCAAAAAATAATATCAAACTGTCCACTAGGACAATTTGAGAATTTGCAAGACTAAGTCTTGCAAATTCTCAAACGGGTCTAAAGGTTATAGTGCTGTGAGAAATAATATGCAATTCCAAAAACAATCGAACATATGCTTGTGAAAAAGTTTTCTTGACTATTATACATATTTTGATTGTGGTCTATAGTCACTAAATTCGTAAGATTATTATGTCCAAGATAATAACCTTAATCCAATATCTATGCATAGTATTATCTAATAATACTATGGTTTTAATATTGGACTGGCTGGATCAAAAATTTTCATAACACATCAACTGTGGCACATATGATACGCTATGGAACCCTTAAGTGTAATACCTTAATATGCTCACATCATACATCTATTAAAGCCATACATAATCTCATTACCAAAATAACATATCCTAATATATCATGTTCTTGTAACTTAAATCAAAGTCAAAGTCAAAACCATTTTATAATAGAAATAAGATGCAACAATATATGTAAGAAGTTTACCAATAAACTACCATGCATAGTTTGACATGCTGAGAAATTCAACAATAATTATATAAAAACTACTAATTAATCATGGCTTAATTAATTTACTACAAAAGCACTAATTAATCATTTAGTAATTTATTTAATTAATTTACTATCAGAATCGCTAATTAGCTAATATTACAATGATGTTATATTGCAATCATTATTTATTAGAATACCATAATTTATTATATATATTATAATATTATAAACTAATATATTTTAATATATATAATATGATATTATTAATATTATTATATTATATAATTATTATGTAATAATTATATTATAATTATTACAAAATAATATTTTTTTGGCCCATGGTTGGGTTTTTTTTATGCCCGTGGCCTGGCCACAACCCGTGGCCAGGCCGCAACCGGCCGCCAGGCCACGACTGCGGCAGTGGCCGCCCCCGCGGCCGGCCAGAGAGAGGGGTAGGGGGAGGTGGAGGGGGGGTTGGGAGGGGTTTCAATTTTTTTATGTCCATGGCCTTGCAACAGGTTGTGGCCAGGCCGCGGACGGCCGCCAGGCCAAGGCCGCGGCCGTGGCCGACCCCGCGGTCGGCCAAAGATAGGGGTAGGGTGAGGCGGAGGGAGGGTGGGGGGTTTCAATTTTTTTTTATACCCATGGCCAGACCGTGGCCGGTCGCTAGGCCAAGGCCGCGGCTGTGGCCGCCCCCGCGGCCAGCAAGAGAGAGGGGTAGGGGGAGGCGGAGGTGGGGTGGGGTGTTTCAATTTTTTTATGCCGGTGGCCTAGCCACGGGCTATGGCCAAGCCGTGGCCGGCCGCCGAGCGAAGGCCGCGGCCGTGGCCTCCCCCGCGGCAGGCCAGAGAGAGGGGTAGGGGGAGGCGGAGGGCGGGGTGGGGGGTTTCAAATTTTTTATGCCCGTGGCCTAGCCACGGGTTGTGGCTAGGCCGCAGCCGGCCACCAGGCCAAGGCCATGGCCGACCCCGTGGAAAGCCTGAGAGAGGGGTAGGGGGCGCTCGGGGGGGGTGGGGGGGGTAGGGGAGTTTTAATATTTTTTCACCGTGCCACGGTCGCCCACCAAGCCACGACAGCGGCCGTGGCCGGCGAGGGCGGCCATGACTGCAACCGTGGCCGGTGAGAGCAGCCACGACCACGATCGTGGCCGCCGCCAGACCATGGCTGGCGACAGGGGGAGGGGTTTAAAAAATATTTTTTTTTGGCCGTGGCCTGGCCATACTTCCATGGCTGGCGACAGGGGAGGGGGGGTTTAAAATATATATTTTTTGGCCGTAGCCTGGCCATGAACTATGGCCAGGCCACGGCCGACCGCCAGGCCATGGCAGCGGCCATGGCCGGTGAGGGCGTCCATGGCCATGAACGTGGCCGGCGATGGGGGAGGGGGGGGCTGGGGTGGGGGGGTTAAAAAAATATTTTTTTTTGGCCATGGCCTGGCCACGGTCGGCCATGGCCAGGCGACGGGGGAGGGGGGGCTGGTGGGGGATTAAAAAAAAAATGGCCGTGGCCTAGCCACGGTCGGCCGCCAGGCTACGGCAATGGCCATGGCTGGCAACAGGGAGAGGGGGGCTAGGAGGTTAAATTTTTTTTTTTTTGTCGTGGCCTGGCCACAGACTGTGGCTAGGCCATGGCCGACCACCAGGCCATGGTATGCTCGGGTATATTTAAGTTGTTGCAGTTAAAAAGCTTGTAGTTGGACATTGGGCTGGGCCGGCTGGCTGCCCCACGAAACGGTGTGTACCGGCGGCACCACGGTATGCTCGGGTGGCTGACTACAAGGTTCTATCCGGAACCGACGCTGCCTTCAGTCCGATCCACGCCTTTGTGCCAAGAATGCAGCCTAAACCCTAAAAACCCTAAACCAACGATAACTCTTAAACCCTAAAACCCCAAACCCTAAAACCTAAAACCCTAATCCTAAAACCCTAAACTCTAAAACCCTAAACCCCTAATTAAACCCTAAACCCTGAAACCCTAAAACCCCTAGAACCCTAAAACCCTAAAACCCCTAGAACCCTAAAACCCTAAAACCGTAAAACCCTAAAACCGTAAACCCTAAACCCGAAAATCTCTGAAACCCTTAATCCATGAACCATGAATTCCTGAACCCTGAACCCCTAAATCCCTGAACCCTTAAACCCTAAAACCCTATTTAGCGATACACGCTAATGCGTTGCTAAATAACGACGCAATAAATTGCATTGCTAAATAACAACGCATTTGATGCGTCGCTAAATCAAATGCATCGCTATTTAGCGACGCAAAAATGTATCACTAAATAGCGACACATTAAAATGCATCGCTATTTAGCGACACATTTTAAAGCGTCACTATTTAGCGATGCATTTTATTGCGTTGTTGTTTAGCGATGCAATTATGCGTCGCTAAATATTAATATTTCATAATTATTATTATGTAGTGATAATTTTATATATTGATATATTATAATATATGCCGCTCGTTTCGCTGGAGCCCCCGAGGTGATGTGGGTGACCGCGATGTTACATGTCCGCTTCCTTCGGGAACCTTCTGCGGGCAGCACTCCTGCGCCTTTCTCCCCTCCTTCGCCCTCGCGGCACTTCGATCTCTTGTCGCGTGTTATCTCCAAAAATATTGCATAATTTTACTAAGAAAGAATATAAAAAGAATCAAGCTTTTAACAGAATGATCATACTTGTATGCATCAAAAGTGCTAAATCCCCTATTGGGATGTCGTACGTTTTTCTTTATTGATTCCTTGACTGATTGGCGATATATACACAAACAGCTTCTATGCAGAGCTTGAAATCCTCTAGAATTGAAGAAAACATATCTTCCTCACAATCCCAGTTCATCGTTTCCTTTCTATAATGATTATTAGCAAAATCTCCATTAGAAGCTAAATCAGCAGCTTCTCCTCTTTCAGAAGCGTCATCGAATCCAGCATCATATAGTAGCAAACCTTTATTCTTTTGCTTTGTAGTAGGAGTTTCCTTCTGTTTACCATTTGTTCCTTCGGATTGTTGGATTTAAGATGAAGAATTCCTTAAAGTGGCCAGGTTTCCTCCATTTTTTTGTAACAAGAACAAAGATTCATGAAAGAATGCCATCAAGCATTTCACTTCCTTCCTTCTCCCCTTCAAGTCTCTTCCTTCTCCCCCGAATTCCTGAACCCTTAAACCCTGAAACCTTGAACCCTTAAACCCTGAACCCTTGAACCCTAAACACCCTAAAACCCTATTTAGCGATGCAGTTTGATGAGTCGCTATTTAGCGACGCAAAATAATGCATCGCTATTCAGTGACACATTTTAATGGGTCGCTATATAGTGATGCATTTCTATGCGTTGCTATATAGTGACACATTAAAATGCATCGCTAAATAGCGACTCATTAAAGACTTGAAATCTTCTTAAAGAGAAAATTAAAAACTTAAGGTAAATCTACTTAAAGAGAAAATAAATTAGCTCTAGAAATTAAAGACTTGAAATCTGAAAAAGAAGACGTTGCAAAAGAAAAGGAATTGGTTTCAAATAAGAACCTAAATCTAAGGAAAGAGGTTGATAAATATGGGGAAATAGTTGATAGATTTACCTTAAGTTTTACAAAATTAAACATGATTATATATAATCAAAAGGCTATTTTTGACAAGGCAGGATTAGGATATAATCCTTTTAGAAAGCAAAAATCCTTGAAAAATATCTTTATACGTGCTGGCCAATCACCTAATATTACTTGTTTGAAATGTGGTTTAAAAGGACATAAATCATATGAATGCAATATTAAGAAAACTAGCAAAAATTTTAAAATTAAAAGAAAGAAAATATGGGTTCCGAAAGGAACAATCTTTATTGCTACTAACCATGAAGGACCCAAGAAAGCTTGGGTACCTAAGCATAAAGTTTGATGATATTGCAGGAATGTCTTGTAGCCAAAATCAAAGAAAAGTGGTATCTTGATAGTGGCTGCTCAAGACATATGACGGGTGACAAAGAGAATTCATCACCCTGAAGAAAAGAAGGTGGAGTTGTGACGTTTGGCGACAACGGTAAAGGTCAAATTATGGGCCTTGGTAAAGTTCGCATAACTCCATCTATTTTATAATACTTTATGTAATGGTTTGAAGCATAATCTAATTAGCATAAGTCAATTATGTGATAAAAATTTAATGTTTCATTTAAATCTTCTATATGCACTGTAACTAATTCTATTGATGATAGCATTGTATTTACTGGTTATAGACATGGCAATGTTACTTAGTTGACTTGGAAAAATTATCTAAGTGATCATTGCTTAATTGCTGACAATGCTAACATAAATGAAATTAGTTGGTTGTGGCATCGTAGATTAGGTCATGCAAGCACACACCTTATTTCAAAACTAATTAAAATGGATTTAGTTAAAGGTTTACCTAAATTAGATTTTGAAAATAATAAAATATGTGATGCATGTCAATTTGGAAAACAAACTAGAAGTTCTTTAAATCTAAAAACATTGTTTCAACTTCTAGGGGACTAGAGCTACTTCACATGGATCTTTTTGGACCAACTAGAACCACAAGTCTAGGAGGAAAGAAATATGGTCTAGTGATTGTAGATGATTATTCTAGATATACTTGGGTAATGTTTTTAGCTCACAAAGATGAGACTTTCTCGATGTTCCTGAAATTTTCAAGAAAGTCACAAATGAGAAAAACACTACTATAGTATCTCTAGAAGTGATCATGGAACAGAATTTGAAAATCACTTATTTGAAAATTTCTGCACTGAAAATGGAATTAATCATAATTTTTCAGCCCCTAGGACTCCACAACAAAATGGTGTAGTTGAAAGAAAAATAGAACTCTAGAAGACATGGCCCGTACCATGCTATGTGAAAGCAACTTACCAAAGTATTTTTGGGCGGAAGCAATTAACACAGCATGTTACATCTTAAACAGAGCTTTAATAAGACCAATATTAAAGAAAACACCTTATGAATTATGGAATGAAAAAAACCAAATATAAAATACTTTCATGCATTTGGATGTAAATGTTTCATTCATAATAATGGTAAAAACAACTTAGGAAAATTTGATGCTAAATCTGATGAAGGAATTTTTCTAGGTTATTCAACAACTAGTAAGGCATATAGAATCTTTAACAAGAAACCTTAGTAGTTGAAGAATCCATTCATGTAGTTTTTGATGAATCTTTAGCAACTGGATCTGAAAAGATTGATGATGAGGAAGATACAAACATAATTGAAAAAGATCTTGAAAAACTTAATATTGAAGTATCTTCTGATCATGAAAAAGAGCTAAAGATGATGATTCACATAAGGACGATGATGTCAATATTGATCATAATGATGTAGATCTTCCAAGAGACTGGAGATATGCTATAGTCATCCTAAGGAATTGATTATAGGCGATCCATCTCAAGGAATAAGGACTAGATCATACATGAGAAATATTAGTAATCATCTTGCATTTGTATCACAAATTGAACCTAAAACTATAGAAGAAGCTGAAAAAGATAATAATTGGATGTTAGCTATGCAAGAAGAACTAAATCAATTTACAAGAAATAATGTTTGGACCTTAGTTGAAAGACCTAAAAACCATTCAGTAATAGGATCAAAATGGATTTAGAAATAAACTAGATGAAAATGGCATTGTAATTAGAAACAAAGCTAGATTGGTTGCTAAAGGATATAATCAAGAAGAAGGTATTGATTTTGATGAAACCTTTGCACCTGTAGCTAGATTAGAAGCCATTAGGCTATTACTTGCATTTGCATGTCATATGAACATTAACTTATTTCAAATGGATGTAAAAAGCGCATTTTTAAATGGATTTATTAATGAAGAAGTTTATGTAGAACAACCACCAGGTTTTGAAGATCACGAGTTTTCAAATCACGTTTTTAAATTGCACAAAGCTTTATATGGTTTGAAACAAGCACCTAGAGCTTGGTATGATAGGTTAAGTAAATTCTAATAGAAAATGATTTTACAAGAGGAAATGTTGATAAAACTTTGTTTTTGAAAAGAAAAGTAAAGATTTACTTGTAGTACAAATATACGTAGATGACATTATTTTTGGTGCTACTAACGAATCTCTTTGTCAAGAATTTGCAAAGTTGATGCAGGGAGAATTCGAGATGAGCATGATGGGAGAACTCAACTTCTTCCTTGGACTCCAGATCAAACAAAGCAAAGAGGGAATCTTTATCAACCAAACCAAATACACAAGAACTACTCAAAAAGTTTGGTATGGAAACAATGAAACCCCTCGGAACTCCAATGAGTCCTTCATGCAAGCTGGACAAAGATGAAGAAGGTAAAAAGGTTGATCAAAAGTATTATCGAGGTATATCGGATCCCTTCTTTATTTAACAGCAAGTAGACCAGATATCATGTTTTATGTTTATGTGCTAGATTTCAATCTGAACCTAAAGAATCACATTTAATAGCTGTTAAAAGAATTTTAAGATATCTAAATGGAACTAAAAATGTAGGTTTATGGTATTCTAGAGACTCCACATTAAACCTAATTGCATATTCAGATTCTGATTATGCTGGATGTAAATTAGATAGAAAAAGCACAAGTGGTGCATGCCAATTCTTAGGTAGTAACTTAATCACATGGTTTAGCAAAAAGCAAAATTCAGTTGCATTATCAACTACTGAAGCTGAATATGTAGCAGCTGGAAGTTGCTGTGCGCAAATCCTATGGATTAAGCGACAACTTGAAGACTATGGTATCACACTTGATAAAACCCATAAGATGTGATAACACTAGCGCAATCAACTTAACTAAAAATCCAATTCAACACTCAAGAACAAAACACATAGAAATTAGATATCATTTTATAAGGGAACATGTAGCTAATGATGAAATTTGTTTAGATTATGTAAACACTGAAGAACAATTAGCTGACATATTCACTAAACCTTTAAATGAAGAAAGATTTTGTTATCTTAGAGGAGAATTAGGAATTTGTAATCCTTTTGAATAATTTTGAAACCCTAAGGAAATTATCTAGAATTCTTTTCTTAAAATCTTAAGGAAATTTATCTAGAATTTCAAGGATTTTTTTGATCTCAATCCGGACATTTTCAGAAATCTCTTTTTTTTTCTCTGAAATGTCCGGAGCCGACTCGAGAGTATCGGAGTCGACTCGAGTTTCTGCTGAAACTCAGGAGTCGACCCCTCTCGCGAGTCGACTCGATTCGGGCGTGCTGTGTTGTGCGAGCCGACACCACGCTTTGCGCGAGTCGACTCGACGTGGTCCCAAATCGATTATTAGGGCACGAGTCGACCTTCGTTCATTCCAATCTCCAAATCTTCCAAACTCTCTCCAAAACTTTCCAAAACCCAAAATCCCTCAAATTAACCACTCCTTATCTCAATGGCACCCAAAACCGGGAGCAGCTCGAGTAGAGCCGGTGTGAAGGGAAAAAGTGACGTCCGCGAGCAGCTCACGTCTTCTCCTCCTCCTCGTGATCCTCAGCCTGCTCCAGCTCCTCCTCCCTCAGGTAGATCCTTAGCCGTAGGAGTAACACAGGGAGGAAAGTGATTTCGATTTGTTTGAGAATGAGGGATTCATATTGGTAGGCAGTTAAAAGAATGGGTTTTGATAAATTGTTCCCTTGATTGCCCACTTACCCTGCTTTGGTCAAAGAGTTTTACAATTTGTCTAGAGGAGATGATGGATTGTAGCTGTTAGAGGAGGTTCATATAACCTCTTTTAGACTTTTGGATTACCCTTACTGGACCACTAACATTTAGTGAAAGGTCTCCTGCTCTCAAGATCTAGGAAGAGAAACTGAGGGATTTGAAGAAGTTTTGCAAGTCAACTGCCATTGGAGTTAAGATTCTCACAATATTTGCAGCAGGATTTTTTCCCAAGACAGGCCGGTTTGACTATGTTTCAGAGCGAGATATTTTATCATGGATGCAGTGTTTATTGGAAAAAAATCAATTTGCCTGGATGATGATTTGGTATATGGCTGAAGCGGGAATAAGAAAAATCCACTTTACCCTATGGTATGATATTGACTTTAGTATTCAAAGCCAAGGGATGTTGTTTTTTGATGAGCCCAAAAAGAATTTAAGACACAGATTACTATACTTTGGCAACTGTTCATCGCATGGGCTTTGTGAAGAAAAATGGTAGTTGGGAGAGGAAAAGTCATTCTGAGATAGAGAGCTAAGACTTCTGAGCCTAGGCCTTTTGAGGCAGACCATCAGGGAGGCACAGCTCATCTGGCCCCAGTCATTATGTACCTCCTGCTCCACCTGCTCCTTCCTCTTCAGTTCAATCATCTGCTAGTTTTTCTGATATCCAATTAGAGGAACTTAAAGGACTGTTTGCTACTCATAAAGAAGAGATGAAGATGAATAGACAACAATTAATGAACTTGAAAGAATTATTTTATTCCTTGGATGAGGGTGAGCAAGATTGAGTCCACTCTTGGATCTTCTTCAGAATCTTTAAAGAATGATCTTATGAATATTTAAGGAACTTAAAGAATTTGGAGGAGATTCAGAGACTTATTCAAGATGCAATGCAGAGCTTCAAGAGAAAATCAGTGCATTGCATTTTTGATAGAAGGTTAAATGACTTTAAGAGTTCAAAGGGATGGAATGGGAACACTTTAGAGGATCATTTCAAGATTTGATGTTTCTATCTTTTGTTGTTAGAAGTTTAGTTTGAATTTTTTTGATGTAATGAAGCTTTTCTTTTGATGTAATTAGATTTAAGTTTAGAATTTTGATGTAATTTTTGATAAAGTTGAAAGTCATTGAGTTTGAATATCATATGACTTTAAATTACTTGAATGACTTTAAATATCATATACTTTGAATACTTGAATTGATTTTGATTCACTTATGTTTAATGCATTGATCTATACTACTTGTAACTTCTTAACCTTTTTGTTGATTACAAAAAAGGGGAGAATAAAATGATATTTGTATATGCATTTACAATTAAATTATAATTAATATAAATTGAAGAATTTCATTAAGAAATTGATATGTATCAAGAAGTTTCAAGAAATAAGTTCAATTGGTATCATTAAAGAAATGAGCTTAATTTAATTGAAAATTTAAATGATAAGGAAAGAAGATTTAAGTTCATAGGGGGAGCTACCTCATTGAGGGGGAGCTTTCCATGAACACAATTTTTTGAAAATTTTTAATTTATAATGCATATACTCAATGTTTTTGTCATCATCAAAAAGGGGGAGATTGTTGACCCAATTATTGATTTTGATGATTAACAAAAGCCATGAGTATATTCATCTTGTTTCTGATATATTTGATAAGTGTTTCAGGCATTAAGTATAAAGGAATAAGTTTTGAATCAAATTTGAAAGGAAATTATCTAAGTTCAGAACTTAGAGTTGACACCTCAACAGTCCGGAGCCGACCCCAGGGCGTATTAGAACTTTTCTAGGATTTCGCATGGTCCGGAGTCAACACCTAGAGTTTTGGAGCCGACTCCAACCTGAGATACAGAAAAGTGGTTTCTGCGTCAATTTTCGGAGTTGACACCTGGAGTTCGGGAGCCGACACCTGAAAGTTGCAGAGCCGACACCTGAGTTTCTGGAGCCGACTCTAACCTGAGTACAAAGATCATATTTTTTGGACATAGTTAGAGTCGATACCTTTGGATTCTGGAGCCGACTCCCGAATGCGTCGAGCCGACACTTAACTTTTTCAGAGCCGACTCCTCAACGAACTTTTTATTACTATTTTTGGATACCTCGACTTGGAGCCGACACATGAAAAGTTGGAGCCGACTCCAACCTGTTAGGAACGGATTTTTCAAATGTCAGAACAGACTCCAACGATAATATTTTTTCATCTAATCTCTAACGGATAGTTTTCTTTGTATGTAGAAGCAATCCAACTGCTCTGTAACGGCTATTTTTCTCACCTAAACTTAGATTAAGATCTATAAAAAGGAGGAACCGTCCGTTTGAAAAGACACTGAAAAATCGAAAAATCTTGTGAAAGAAAGAGAGAGAAATCAAAGAGAAAAGACTCAGAACTCACATCAACCAATCCTAGAGAGTCCAAAGAGAAATCCAAAGCATTTAAAGCTCAAAATCGAAGGATTTCCCAAGTGAAAAGGAAGAAAGCAAAAGCCCTGTTTTTCCCAACTTCTCAACTGTGATTTCAGTAAAGAATCTGAGCCGAGGTCTATTCAATCTTTCAGAGGAGAAGAGGAAAAGAAGAAAAGCTCAAATCAAAATCGCTTCAAACAGGCTTTTCTTACCTTTGTTTATTTAAATTGCATATTTGCTCATTTAAGGAGCTATCTTGTATTGTAAACTTCATTTTTAAATTATTATTTACTAATTTAATCAGGAAATTAAATTAGTGGAGGTAGCATACCTCGGGACAAGCTTAGGATAGCTTGTGGTTGGGTTTTGTGCTGATGAGCTAAAAAAAACTAGCTGGGTTCGTTGTGACCCCGGAAAAACAATAAGTTTGGGTTGTGAGCTTGTAAAACAACTCGGTTGTAATCAAGTGGATTATAGTGTGGACCCAAGTGCTGCTTGGGAGTGGATGTAGGTGTTGGATATACCGAATCACTATAAAATCTTTGTGTTTGCCGTGCTTTGTCTCTCTCTCTATCAATCTCATTCTTGCTTAGCTTCAATTAATTTAGTTCATTTGAGCATCTTTATATCAATCAAAATATTTTCAAAGTGTTAAAATTTTTAAAGAACCCAATTCATCCCCCCTCTTGGGTTGCCATATGGGCCAACAATGCTAAAGGATGATCATATGTTTATTTTCAAAGTTAACTTGTAAAGCTACTTGCATGTAATAGTTGAATCATTGACACGAGGTAGAGATTCGGCTATCTTATTAATATTGCACAGCTTCCACCGAGATTAGGCGCATGAGGGAAGATGGAGAACAAGAAGAATAGATGGATATAGAAGAAAAAGAGAATACCTTTATTTCTTGATCTTCCGTCTATCCGATTACATCCAGAAAGAGCCTTAAATAATCATCCATCTTGAATGATAAACTTCTCTGCACCAGTCCGTAACCAACTCCCTAACAAACTCTTTAAAATATGGAAGCCTATCTAGAAAACCTGAGCCCAATCTCCATGGACCCAGTCCCATAACCTACGATTAGGTTATTAAACATTCTCTTAAAAAACTTCCTTCTAAGCCATGCAAGAAAGCGCTCAAATCCGAGCCCATGTACACCCATGACTCACATGCTCTCTATTCTTGGGTCACAAGCCGACCCAAATGACTTAGGAATCTAAGAACTTATGTAGCCTAAGCTCTCAAACCTATGTGACTTACCTGTACTTTAGATGTGCCACACCCGAGCTTACAATTAATACTAGCACTAACATTATTGGATTTTGAGCTTATTTTTGGCTTCCAATCCACATTGGGTTGTAATGCATCTTTATGACCTTTAGATAGATGATGTAATTTAGATTGGCCAGGAGAATTGACACATTGATAGTCATACTAGACATAATAGGCTCTAATGAAGAGGTCTGAGTAGAGTGTTTACATAATGTTGCGGAGAACTATTTGAGGCCAACTAATTTTGGTAGCTTGGTTCTGAAGTATTGACCCTCTATCCTTTATGAATATAAGTATATAATAGCATCTTTTTTAGCCTCCATCTTTTCAATTTTGTATCTATTGATAGTGTCTACATGTAGATTTTTAGTTCGATGTATTATGCATTTTTATCCTTGAACGTCAAACTACATGAGAAACTTAATAATCTTACAAAATCGATCCTAGGGTGCGAAGCCAATGAACATCAAGAGCTGCATCACACTCTCAAATAGATAGCATATAAAATTCTGATGTAAAGTTGAAAGCTTGCATAAATATAGAAAGATGGTTATATGTACCTTGAATTTGTATATGTTCATCATTTATTATCACAACATCAAGAGGCTTATCATTTAACCATCAAAAATTAACATACTTAACTAGCTCTGAATAAATAAAGTAGATGCTAGCTATTGGAGTCAATAAGAGTAATAATTGATTGTTTCTTCAATTTTCCTTCGGTCTCATTATTTGAGAAGATGAAGCATTAGTGATAGCATGCATGAAAAGTTTTGATTACAATTCATCTAATTGCTTTTTCTTATCTTCTTTATCTTCAACTTTAGGTCAGGTGTTTTATCGAACTCATCATCATTAATGAGAAATAATTGTTTGCTTTTCCAATGATTGCCTCAGCTAATTTTTTTAGCATAATTATAGCACAAACCATTTTTTCTTTTACCTTTGATGAAGCCAATCATTTGATTGGAGCAGGAAGAGATATAAAATTATTGTTGAAAATTAGAGTGGTTGCTACAAGTTAACTTTTACTTGGTTTGCATAGAGCAAATAGTTGTTCTTTCTCGAGCCTATCTAATCTAATCGCTTCGGTCATATTGGTTGGTTAGAACATGCATATATCATATTTTATTTATTCTTTAAGTCCTATCATAAAGCAGCTTACAAAAAAAATTCTTTGAACAATGCTATAATATGGTTAGTGAATTATTCAAATTGAGATTAATACTTGTGTACCATAGAGGTCTAATGTAACTCGGTGAATTCTCTAGTAATATCTTTATAGACTCTTCAGCCAAATTAAGTGCAACGATTTTTCACAAAATCCTTTCATGCCATCAGACTTTGATTTTTCTCCATCTATTGATACCATTGCAATGCCTCTCTCTCAAGATGAAACTTGAAGAATTGCTTTGCTCAATAAATCCAACCATCACGACCGTCTTCATCAAAATGAGAAATTCAAGGCATCTGGACCGGGATTGAATTATTTCTTTCATCCTTGTATAGTGATTAAATTCTCATACTTAAAGATTTATTGAATTTTTCTTTCGTCTTGCCCATGATTATACTTTTCAAATCGACCTAAGTACTTTAGCTACATTATGAGTATTTTGATCAATAGCTTTTAGTTACTCTATTACAAATGCTTTGTCATCTCCCTTGAACTTTTAATTACACATTTCATTTTCTCCCACAACCATAGCTTGTAATAGTTTGTAAGTCTTTATAACAGAAAAACCCTCGTACTAAAAAAACTAAAAGGCTAGGACAAAGGTGAAATAATTATTCTACTTATTCTTGTATTAGCCCTATTCTATCTTATTCCAAGTAATAACAGTGCCGGTCTAGAATAGGATATGAGCCATCCCGGTCTACGACAAAGCCATGCACCGGATGTGCACATTAGCCATGCGCCTATGCACGCACGCATGCGAAGTGCACCATGGCCCAATAGGCCATGGTACAGGTGCACAGCCGGTGCAGTCAATGATCGTGCCTGGTACGTGGCTTTGTGCACCGAAGGCGGTGCACAAAGTCTTTTCCAATTGAGAATGGGAATATGAGTGGTCTGCTCCATAAGGCAACAACAGGGAGAAGATGGCCAAGATGTGAAGCCTCGATTATATAGGCTAATTGTTCCATAGGTGGCTGGTGGGAGTCAATCTTCACTAGCTAGCTATGGCTGGTGAAGCAGGAAGGAAAAAAAAGGAGATGGTTAGAGAGAGAATAAAGGCGGAAGGCTGCAGAAGATGTCAATGTTCTTATGGAAAACCAATAGGAGGCAGTGGAGGACGTTGGTGTGAATGAGCTCCACCTTTTAGGACGGTCCAATGAAATCATGGAGGCACTTGATAGGGAGGTTGATCGGGTGAAAAATCGAGTTGGTGACATGGTTGTGGATAGCAGAGGTGCCAGGTCGATCGATGATGATCGGAGACCAGAGTAGGGGGAGGTGGCTGATAGACGCTACAATTAGGGAGGAGAAGTTGGCCTTTTTTTTTTTTTCACTCTCTCTTCCCCCCACCCCGGGCTCCCCCCCCCCCCACACACACACTTAAGCAAGACCGAGGACTTTTTTTTTTAACAAAATTTTTGTACATAAAAAAGTAAGATACTTATCGTCAAAATAAGGATGAAAAAAATTAAGATAAAGATAAAATATTTTTTAAATGTTTGATTGAGTTCAAATACTAATTATCACAAACTCGATTGTAACAAAAAAATAAAAATTAGAAATTAAAATAACAACGACTGCTTCAAAAGAGGCAGACATTAGATAACTATTTTAATGAAGTTAAACCATCTGATAACTACTTTGAGAAGTCAAATCTTTTTTTTTAAAATAATGCTATTTTATTATAAAAGGACATAAATGATATTTATATATTATATATTAAGAAAAATCTAATATATTTAATAAAAGACATAGAAAGTATAAATAATTGATGATTAAGAAAATAGAGAATAATAAAGACTTAAAAATTTGTCTTAATAGTGACATCCCTTCTATTAAGAAAATTTTATAAATTAAAGGGATCTTAAAATTAAAAAATTCTAACAATTGACTAGATATAAGTTGTGTATTGCTATAAATATAAATATAAAATAGGGTAAGGGCTTTTGCCATCACGCTTACAAATCTAGATCTAGAGGCTATGACGCTTACATATATATATATATTATTTATTTATTTTAAATCATTGCCTAACCTTTTCCAACAGTAGAGCTGCTTTTGGGTCGACCATTTGAAATGCCCTCCCGCAGAAGCAATCCTTCTCTCGTGTTCGACCCATGGCTGCTCCGTGACACCGTGGGTGCTTGGATGAGTACTTGAAGCGGGCCAGCAAGTAGGGTGACCACCGTCGGCTGTCGCCTGTGGGGCTACTTCTCCGTGTGAAGGGAAAGCGACACCTCGCTTCGTGTGGCTTCTCTCGTTCCAAATCGTTGTGGTCGTGCATTATTCTAGCTAGAGTAGAGGTGCGGTAGACTAGACGCCAAGTTCGAAAGGCATGAAACGAGAGGAGAGGAATTCTGGTACGGGAAGGAAGCAGCAGCGAACCAGGGGAGTGTTGAAGCTGACCCCACCCAGCCCTCCTTGCTGCCGTGCCAAATCCAAGCCCGATATTTGAAAGAACCGAGAAATCCATACGCTTAAGCCAATAAATTAATAAAAATAATCATCAGCGAATCGAATTGAAGTAATGTCGACGCCCCTCCCCTGACCTCCCCTCCCCCTCTCTATATAATATTCATATCGTCACATGTCATTCATCCTTTGTCGCCTTCCAACAAGTGGGAACAAGGAAAGAGATCGAGAGAGAGAGAGATGCCTTCTCTGATGGGATCTCACGGGATGGCCTTGGCCACCGCCATGGCGGTCTCTGGCACCGTAATTCTCCTCGCCTTCTGCCGGCAAAGGCCCCTCACAGTCCCGCAGGGCAATCTTCGCTCGTGCATCTCCTCTGGTTCTGGTTCTTTCCTTTTTTTTTTTTTTTTCTTCTTTCCTTTTAATTGGTTAAACGACAAACTCCTCCTCGTCCTCCCCGCTGTTTGATTAATTATTAATCATTAATTATAATTATGTGTAGAGGAGAAGAAAAGGGAGAGAGCGAGCTGCAAGAAGAAGAAGAGGGTCCACTTCGCGGCGCAGGTGGTGGAGCTCCATAGGGAGACGAGCGGCAGCGGTGACGATGAGGAGGAGCTCGCCGCCCTGACACCGGAGTCGATGCGGCCGGTCCGAGGGGGCCGGGGAATGCCGGCGAACCGGGTGGTCCTGTACAACGGAATTCTCCAAGATCGCTTGCACCGAATGGCCTGTTCTTATTGATTCCTTTTCTACCTTGCTTTCTTCAGCGCCGCCCGATCGGCCTTCGATTCAAGAAGTTTTAACCCCCAAAATTCTGTGTGTTGCTGTTTGGTTCGTGTCGGTATATAGACTGCGCTTGGACTAGATTACATGTAGTAGGTAGGGGGTCAGGCAGTACTTGTGTGCGCAACTGCAAGCAAGAAAACCATGAGAGAGATGATGCATTTTCCAAACGATGAGGTTGCGCTGCTAAATGTTAATGTTGCCAGACATTTTGGCGTACAACTTTACTCAAGAGTCTTAACTACTCTAATTAATAAGCGGTCTAAACTTAGCAGTAGCAAGCGATCGTATACAATTTTTATTTTTGAGGTAACATGTCCAAGATCATCATTATATATATATATATATATATATATATATATATATATGGCCTGTTGAACATGATTCCCAAGGCATACGAGTACAACAACATGAGATTATCGAGAAAGTACATGGCCTAGCTTTGACGTTTCCTACAAGTTAGCTCAATTCATACCAATACATGCCTGCAGGCTTGTGATTGTGAAGCCACATGTCGTCCAAAGGATCATAATAAAAAAATAAATAAAATTATTTAATTTTTTTTTTCATTTAAAGGGTGGATTCGGCCTGCATGTGAAAACCCACTCTTTGTGGCCCTGCATTTCTCTTTTTTTAAAAAAAAAAAAATTGAGCAACTGTTTGACGAACAAAGCTCAGACTGGAATAAATGTTTTTAATGAAGGTACGATATGCTTTGTTTAATCATCTTGCAAGGAAAAGTGAAAAAAATAAAAAAAATAAAACGATAAAACAAGACAATTCGGTAAAACAAGCCAATTCGGGTAAGGAAGTCGATGGCAGACAAGCGAATAGTATTTAGAGAGAGAGAGAGAGAGAGAGAGAGAGAGAGAGTCCAACGTCTCAAACGAAGGAAGATGGCGTAACTGAGGCAGGAGAGTTTCTATTAGCACAGCAAAAATTGCTCGGTTTGTTGTTCGATCAAACATGGCCCGAATAGAGAGCATATGTTCAACTTTATTCGATCAAACAAAGAGCCTTTTGTTCAGTCCCGTTTGATTAAACGGTGCCAAAAAAAAAAAAAGAGTTGTCAAGGGCCTATACTGAAAACTAAAAGGGAGACGAAGGTCGAAGGATGCAGTGGAAGAGTGCTAAAAAAGGAAAAGAAAATGGAAGATGAAGGTATGAAGAGAAAGGGAAGGAGACAGAGAAAAAGAAGAGGAGATGGGATAGGGAAAAGGTGAGGTACGGTGCTAGAAAGGGAAAAGAAGACGGTGCCAAAAAAAAAAAATATAAGGAGAGATACGGTGCTAAAGAGGAGAAAGCGAACGGTATCAGAAAGAAGACAAAGGGCGTAGGGAAAGAGAAAAAGAACTACCGATCATAGAGAAGAGAATAATTTAATAATTTTTTTAAATAAAAAAAATTATTAAACAAAAATTACAATCCAAATAGAAATTCTTCGAAAGCAGTAGCATTCCACGTACCCGCCTCGGTACGGTTTTATGTCTCAAAGTAGAAAGATATAATAATGATGATGAAGGCATGTCGAGGCTCAGGACATGAGGGAGATGGTGGGACTTTGGGAGGACTTTGGTTGACGAGATTCCCACATCGATCGTCAGAAAACACTGCACAAAGAAGTTGTTAGGCATCTGTCGGCCTCAATTTCATAACCATGTACACGCCGCCTACCAATACACCGTCGAACATGATGCAACTTCGCTGCCCTGCGTGTGTGTGTGTGTGTGTGTTCGTTAGGTGGATCACACTCACTCGTGTCGTGTCCGTCCCCATCCATGGTAGTGGCTGGCGTCAGGTTGAGGGGCAAACCATGGGGCCGAGGGCTCATTCACTCCTTCGGTCTTTGGGAGCAAACGTTAATATATATATTTAAAGTTTTTTTTCAAACATTGCTCTACTCATCAATGGGTGAGACTGAGGATTCGCGGTGGAGTTCCACCATAGGGGGAAGCCGGACGACTTGTACGATGCAAGAAAGGAAAGAGGGCTTTCGAGGCCCACCTGATGGAAGTTTACGTATCGATCTGCGATTTTGTCCATGCAGCTGTTTCATGTTAGAAGCAAGCAATGGATCACGCACAGCTTCGGACGGAGATGACAGAAGAGGGGTCGAACCAACTTGATTGGAGGACAAGTGGATCGTTACCAATTGAATTGATGGATCAGGAAGAAACTGGAATTTTTTTTAAAAAAAATGCAAAGACCGCCTCTGACCTGACCGCATTAGTGTCCTGATAAGCCCGCCCTCTTCTGGAAGATCCTAGCATGCCCTGGACAAAATCTGGACGATAGGATGACCCTACTCGGCGCGCTCTGCAAGCAGACAATTCTAGATAACCCCTCCACCACCCCAACCCCAATTGCATGGCCAGGCCCTATGTGGGCCGTGCTTGGCACGGTCCAGGCCCACCTGGGCCGTATCGGCATGGCACGATGGGCCGGCTCAGGTCCGTCATGGGTCATGCCATGCTGGGCCACTAGAAAAAATTTTTTTGCGCCCGGCACGGCACGGTTCGCTGGATCGTACCGGCACGGTCCGGTACTGTAGCAGTACGGGGCCGTGCCAGGCACGGCCCATGTGGGCCTGGGCCGTGCCGGACCATGAGCGGCACGACCTAGTGCCCACCTCTAACCCCAACCCAACCCAACACACACAAACCCAACAGAGACACTGCCGTTTCGTGACAATGGTGTCGAGAATGAATTAACAAATATTACAGCAGCAGCAGCAGAGCATATGGATAATAGAATCCGGCAACACCTTAAACTTCATTGGAATCTATTAACGCTCGATACTGAAATCAATCGTCGAAAAAAACTTCATTTGCTGGTACGATCCTCTTCAGAGCGGATAGCCTGCAAGAAGTTTCAGAACTAAAGGTTACTCCGATAGGGACCCTCTAACGGTCAAATTAGCAACCGAAGTCACAACAGAGAGAGTTTAGAGAAGCTCTAGAAAAAAAGATGGTTCTGAGTATCGAAGGGTTTTCTTATGTTAGAGAGGGTATGAGTCGATATACCTTTATTCTGGATTTTCTTACCCTTTTATAGACCTTCGATACCCATCTGGGAATCAGCCACATGGAGTTTAATAAAGAGAAATGTCTGCTGAACTTATGGTGATTACGTGAATAGGAGTTGGTTGGTGGGCCTAGTCCCATCAAGCACGTGGGTCTGATGGTTGGTGGGACTGGTCCCATCAACTGCACGGATCAGGCAGTAGATGGGCCTGATCGTGTCAGGCGGTGCAAGCCAAACGGTTGGTGAGCCTGATCTTAGAGGAGTCAGGGCCGCTGAGGCCGACTTGGAGAAGTCGGAGCTACTGAGGCCGACTTGAAGAAGTGCGGGGCCGCTATGGGCCACCTTGGAGAAGTCGAGGCCGCTAGGGGCCGACTTGGAGAAGTGTGGGGCCATCGAGGCCGACTTGGAAAAGTCGGGGCGCTAGGGGCCGACTTGGAAAAGTCGGGGCCGCTGAGGCCGACTTAGAGAAATCGGGATTGCTAGGGACCGACTTGAAGAAGCTCGGGGCTGTCAAGGCCGCTTCGGAGAAGTCAGGGCCGTTGAGGCCGACTTGGAGAAGTGCGGGGCCGTCGAGGCCGCCTCAGAGAATTCAGGGCCGCTAGGGACCGACTTGGAGAAGCTTGGGGCCATCAAGGCTGCCTCGGAGAAGCGCGGCTCACTGAAGAGCGAGGCCGCCTCGAAGAAGTAGGGTCGTCTTGAAGAAGCGGGGCTGCCTGCTTTTGCCCACGCCGTCAGTTAGTTTCGCCGTTAACTTTCACGTGGCACCACCGGCCACATCAGATGCCCCCTCCGCTTCTGAGCTCGAGGGGCCATGCGTCCACTGACCCTTGGGCGAAAGAAGCGCAAAAATTTGTAATAACTGCTGGCTTTCGCACGCCTTTAATTATCGGAGGTGTGGCGCGTGCTCCTGAGGCTATATTGCTTCGAAATCATTCCGCAATCAAGTGAAAATGCGGAAGATGACATCAGCATTGGGCACACCAAGAGAATATCTCTCAAAGAATGGGAAAAAGCGGGCGCCATCATTTCTCTACCGCTTCCTACGTTTTATCATTGGCCACAAATCCCGCTCTTTGGGCAGAACCGAGGCATTGCATCTTGGGTGCTGGCAGGATCATCAACAGCTGGATGCCCCGTGCAAATAGTAGAGGGCCGCATGGCACTTCCTTGGGCGAGGCAATTCAAAATGTCAGTATAAAAATGCCCCTCCCACTCGAGGGCAACCTTTATGCTACCATCATCTTCTTTATTATCTTCTTCCTCCTGAGCCCTAAACCTTCAGAGTCTGATATTTTCGTTCTCTTTTTTCGATATCAGGTCAGTCTCCTTTCGCTTCCCTTCTGCTCCTTGTCCTCCTCATCTTGAGTTCAAGGATCGTCGCACCATCTGGGAGGGTAAGAGGTATGTTGTGAGCTCCTCTCGATCCTCGAAAGAGGAGGAGGTTCTCCTGGTTCACCAAAGGCATCGGCTGGTCGGGGGTATCACCATCCGCGACCGCTCGACGGTAGATGCCCAACCACCACCCCAAGCATCTCCCCTAGGGCACATCCATCTAGGATAGCCCCAGCTAGGGTAGCTTCGCCGTCCCCAGCCCGTCCAGCCTCTCCTTCGGTAGCCAGTTTTGATTTGGTAGGACCGGAGGGGGTGGCTTCCACCATGATCCCCAAGAAAGTTAAAGACCTCAGGCGTATGTATAGGGTCCCTAGCTTCATCCATCTGTTCGTGCCTGGACCCGAGGACAGAATGACCTCCGATTGATCTAGTTGGATAGCTCTGTATGAGGAGTTCTTTAGGTGTGGGCTTCGTCTCCCTTTCCATCCTTTTCTTCTGAACTTATTAGATAGGTATAGACTGGTCCCAGCACAGTTGACTCCGAACTCAATTCGGATCATCTGTGCCTTCGTTGTTCTCTGTTTCTTCCAGGGCTCGAAAGCTAGGATCTCTGTGTTCCGGGCCCTTTATAAGCTCTGCCACCACGGTGAAGATGGGTCGTGGATTTTTACTTCTAGGCTGGATTGGACTTTGCCACTTCACCTTCCCTCCAAAGTCAAGGGATGAAAACCGCATTTCTTGTTTGCCCACGTGGAAGGAGTGAGGGCGGATTGGAGAGAACTTGACGTCGGCCCCAATAAAAATTATGCTGTGGACGAGAGGGATCAGGAGCTCTTCGACCATCTGATGTCCTCTGAGATCCCCTCCTATAAGGAGTTGTTAGCCGAGGAGAACCTTTACGAGGCCGATTTGGCCCCGGGCTTGGTGAGCGCAAGATCCCGTCTTTCTCGTCCTTTGACTTGGTCATTTTCTTTTGCTAACTATCGGCTCCTTGTGCAGCGATGAAGGTGCTTGCCGAGAAGCTGAAGGTGGCCATGCGTAAGAAGAGGCAGGAGGCCGGCGAGGAGGTGAGGCCGGTGAAGAGGGTTCGGCGGAAGGCTCAGGGTAAGCCGGCCCGGGCCTCTGAAGTCCCCACGGAGGCGGATCCAACAGAGGCGGCTCCTACGAAGGAGCCGAGGGAGAGCTTCCTAGCCGAGGTGCTGGCGAGTGAAGACATCCCCGCGACGGCCGAGGCGGGAACGGAGGAGAGGGGCGAGCCGGCCCTGACCAAAGGCATTGGTGAGGGTCCCCAGCTTCTCCTGAACCGGTGGTTGTCGACCTAGATTTTGGGAGTGGAACTCCAGCCCCCACGGAGCCGACCGATGCGAGCGAGTCGAGGGCCAAAGGCGAACTGTTGAGAAATTATTGAAACATAATTGCCCCAACTTATTGATTTTGATGATTTCCAAAAGACATTACTTTACTTTCTAAAAGGCTATGAACATGTTAAGTCAATCAATGAAATATTCTTACTATGAGCAATTTCAAATTGGAAACTATGAACTGTTAATGTGTAATGAGTTTTTGAATCAATTGAATATATGTTTCAGTGAGCTATACTTTTGAATTCAAAAATGATTTTTATACCACTCTTTTAAAGATCAATGAATTAATGAAAATGCTTTGAAATTGAGCATTACTGTTAAATCAACATTATTCAAGTCATATTTATATTTCAAAATTGGTTGGGATGATTTTCAAAGCAAATCAGAATGTTTTCTGATTTTTGTATCAGTCCCGAGCCGACTCGAGAGTTTCCGAGTCGACCCCTGAACTTTCTCGAGCCGACTCATGACTGTGCGAGCCGACTCGACTCAGACGGCAGAAAGACTCATTTTTGAGTGCCTCTCGAGTCGACTCCCAGCTCTTCGCGAGTCGACTCCTGAAAGTCAAGAGTCGACTCCCAGCTTTTCGCGAGTCGACCCCTGAAAACTCTTTTTGGTGCGTTTCTGGATTCGCGTGTTCGAGTCGACTCGCACAGTACTCGAGCCGACTCCCCGGAATCTGGGCGGTAATTTTTGAGTTGACACATCAGCACCAACGGTAATATTTTGAATCAACGGCTATATTTTACTGTGTCTAACGGTTATATCTTTTCAGGATCTATAAATAGAGGAGCCAGATTCAAATAGAAAGAATACAAAATACATATTGAAAAACAAGAGAGAAAATAGAGAGAGCCTATTGAATATCAAAAAGGGGGAAACTGAGAGTATTGTAGAATCATTTGATTCAAGGAGAGATTCAATCTTTGCATTTGAGAGAGAGATTCGTGTGCATCATTTGATCAACTCTCAAAGCTCAAGAGGAAGGCAAAAAGCAATCCAACGTGCAAAATCTTCAGCCATTTCCAAGTTCAAAAAGAGGCAACACATTCTCCAAAGCTTATCAACGATTGAGGAATCTTGCTGAGGCATCGATTCAACTCTTCAAGGAGAAAAGGGAGAAAGCCATTGCTACAATCATCCGGAAAACCATCAGGCGTTTCTAACCCTAGTTTTTATTTATTCTTAAATTTGTATATCTGCTCAAGAAGGAGCATCTTTGTTAAAAATACTTTGATTTCACTTGGTTACTGGTTCAATCAGTGGATTGAATCAGTGGAGGTAGGTTTACCTCGTTACAAGCCGGAGTGCTTGTGTTGGGTTCGTTGTGATCCCGTGAAAACAACGAGTAAGGTTTGTTGTTAGCCCGCAAAACAACGTGTAGGGTTTTGTGCTGGTAAGCCCGCAAAACCAGCTGGGTTCGTTGTGATCCCGGTGAAAACAACAAGTTTGAGTTGTGATCTTGTAAAACAACTCAGCTGTAATCGGTGTGATTATAGTGGACCCAAGTGATCCTTGGGAGTGGATGTAGGTGTTGGATACACCGAACCACTATAAAACTTTTGTGTTTGCCGTGTTCATTTTCTCTATCTCTATCTCTCTTTGTTAACTGCTGTTCTTTGCTTATTAGTTAATCTCACTTGCACATCTTGCTAACTAATCAACTAAAGTTAAAAAGGGCTTAAATTTTTAAGAACCCAATTCACCCCCCCCCTCTTGGGTTGCCATCTGGGCCAACAATTGGTATCAGAGCATAGTGCTCATTTAGAGTTTGATCTCACGATCAAGAGCTAAAGGTCATTATGGCAACACAAAGTGGTTCTAGTTTTGCTGAAGGTCATTCTACGAATAGACCTCCACTTTTTAATGGCTCAAACTATTCTTATTGGAAAGCTAGAATGAGGATATTCATTCAAGCTTCTGATTATGAGCTTTGGGGTGTTATATTAAATGGACCTAGTACACCCACACACCTTATTGATGGCACTATTGTTCCAAAGCCCGAAAGGGATTGGAATGATAATGATAGGAGAATGGCTCAACTTAATGCCAAAGCCATTAATATCTTATATTGTTCCTTAGATTCAAATGAATTCAACCGCATCTCTACTTGTAATTCCGCTAAAGAAATATGGGATAGGTTGGAAATTACACATGAAGGAACAAACCAAGTAAAAGAATCAAAGATAAATATTTTGGTTCATAAATATGAATATTCACAATGGAACAAACTGAAACCATCACATGCATGTTCACTAGATTCACCGATATTGTGAATGGTTTGAAAAGTCTAGGAAAAGTTTATACTAATGCTGATCTTGTTCGCAAAATACTCAGGTCATTGCCAAGATCGTGGGAAGCAAAAGTCACAGCAATCCAAGAAGCCAAAGACCTCAATGCACTACCCTTAGAGGAGCTTCTAGGATCTCTCATGACCCACGAATTAACAATGAGGCAGCATGTTGAGGAGGAAACAAAAAGAAGAAAAACTTTTGCCCTCAAGACTGCAGAATTGGAAGAGAGCAGCAGTGAGAGTAATGATGAAGATGATGAGGAAACTGCTCTCTTGGCCAAGAAGTTCAGAAGGTTTATGAGAAAAAGGCCCTTCAACAAAAAGAAATTTGGAGCAAGACTTGAAGGAGAAAAGGATAAGAAAAAGGACAAGGAGAAAGAAAAAGAAAAGGAGCCCTTAGTGTGTATGAGTGCAAAAAGCCAGGGCACTTCAAGTATGATTGTCCTTTACTAAAAAGGCCTACAAGAAAAAGAAGAAAGCTTATATGGCAACATGGTCTGAAGAATCTTCCTCGTCGGAAGAAGATGAGCAAAAGGAAGTTGCCAATATTTGCTTCATGGCCAACGACGACGACTGCGATAATGAGGTAAGTTCTGAAAACTCAAATGATGATTTTACTTTTGATGAAATGTTTGAGGCTTTTAATGAACTTATGATAGATTTTAAATTGTTGAAAAAGAAATTTAAATCTGTGAAAAATGATAACATTAGTTTAGCTAAAAGTAAATCAGAATTAGCTTTAGAAGTTAAGAACTTAACTAATGAAAAAGAAGAACTTAGGAAAGAAAGAGATAATCTGAATCAAGAAAAAGATTTATTAAAATCTGAAACTAAAAACTCAACTAAAGATTTAAAAGATCAATAAAAACTTTAGCTTTAGATAAAGAACAGCAAACTAAAGAAATTGACTCTCTTAAGAAAGATGTTAAAAAATATAAGGACATTGTTGAGAAATTCACCTTAAGTTCAACTAAACTTAACATGATCCTAGATAGTCAAAAAGCTGTTTTTGACAAAGCTGGTTTGGGTATAACACATTAAGAAAACAGAAATCACTAAAGAATATTTTTATAAAAGCCAACCAAGGTAATATAACTTGTTTTAAATGTAATGAAAAAGGTCACAAATCCTTTGAATGCAAAACGTTAAACAACAACAAATTAAATATTAAAGCTAAGAAAATATGGGTTCCGAAAGGAACAATTTTTATTGCTGCTAACCATGAAGGACCCAAGAAAGCTTGGGTACCTAAGCATAAAGTTTGATGATATTGCAGGAATGTCTTGTGGCCAAAAGATCAAACAAGAAGTGGTATCTTGATAGCGGCTGCTCAAGACATATGACGGGTGACAAAGAGGAATTCATCACCCTAGAAGAAAATGTTGGTGGAGTTGTGACATTTGGCGATAACGGTAAAGGTCAAATTTTGGGCCTTGGTAAAGTTCGCATAACTCCATCTATAGTAATTGATAATGTACTTTATGTTAATGGTTTGAAGCATAATCTAATTAGCATAAGTCAATTATGTGATAAAAACTTTAATGTTTCTTTTAAATCTTCTTTATGCACTGTAACTAATTCTATTGATGATAGCATTGTTTTTACTGGTTATAGATTTGGCAATATATACTTAGTTGACACAGACAAAACTTCTAAGAGTAGTCATTGCCTAATTACTGATAATGCTAACATTAATGATATTAGTTGGTTGTGGCATCGTAGATTAGGTCATGCAAGCACACACCTTATTTCAAAACTAATTAAAATGGATTTAGTCAAAGGTTTACCTAAATTAGATTTTGAAAATAATAAAATCTGTGATGCATGTCAATTTGGAAAACAAACTAGAAGTTCATTTAAATCTAAAAACATTGTTTCAACTTCTAGGGGACTAGAGCTACTTCACATGGATCTTTTCGGACCAACTAGAACCACAAGTCTAGGAGGAAAGAAATATGGTCTAGTGATTGTAGATGATTATTCTAGATATACTTGGGTAATGTTTTTAGCTCACAAAGATGAGACTTTCTCGATGTTCCTGAAATTTTTCAAGAAAGTCACAAATGAGAAAAACACTACTATAGTATCTCTAGAAGTGATCATGGAACAGAATTTGAAAATCACTTATTTTGAAGATTTCTGCACTGAAAATGGAATTAATCATAATTTTTCAGCCCCTAGGACTCCACAACAGAACGGTGTAGTTGAAAGAAAGAA